>VMDR010005750.1:0-49488 GCA_007922815.1 Macrotus californicus | reverse complement strand
CTACATCTGCATTTAAAAAATAGCTTCATATTTTATCAGTTTTATTCAGTGACCTCTAAAGTGATACTTTTTAATTTTGAAAGGTTTATTTTAATCAAGAATTTGTAATCTTCCGGTCTGATCTCTTTTATTCACTAGTTGTTACTTAGTTCAGTGAAAATTCTCCTTGCTGAAATCATTATGTAATGATCTTGGAACTTTGATTGAATGCTTTTTTGGTGTGTGTAGTTTTCAAATTTTCTTTTAAAATATTTCCAACTTAAAATATTATCTTCCCTGTGAAAATTCCTCATTTTCTTTCATAGTAGTCTGTAAGTTAGTGTTCAGTTTTTTCATTTGGGGGGGCTATATTAAAATAAATTGGAGGTCTTATTTTTTAAATGCAGATGTAGGGACCATCCTCCCAGTAATTCTTAGTCAGTCATTTTGGAATAAGACCTTGGTGATGTTGTGTCCAATAAAATCTAAGAACCTCTGTGTTGGACTTGATGCTTCTTGCCTTGAATACCTTAAGGAATAAAACGGGCCAATGTAATATAAGTGGATATTCTTATTTGTTACTTTTCTAGGAATATTTCACTTTATCTTATCAGGCTTTTGACTGATTTTAATGGCTACCATCCCACATCCAAAAGAAACCCTCTGGGGAAAATATTTTGTGGGAAAAATTTGTAATTGTCCTTTCCAAATTTTACATTGGTATTTTGACAGGATAGTTCTTGTTAGGAGTAATAATATCCTGACAGCTTTTAATGTGAACATTTCCATTGTTTTAAACCTAGTACTTAATGTAAGAATGCATGAAAAAAGCTATTTAGGTCAGTCTTGAAGACAGAATTTTTTGTCTATAGTTAGGAAAGTCATGGCAATAAATAATCTGGTAACAGTTATATCTTAAATTACCTTTTTCCAGCTTTCATTAAAACTACATATCTGGCCCGTCTAGTGCCAGACTCTTGCTGGTCTTTGATTTGTGGTCCTCTGCTTATTTTCACAAGTTTTCTCTTTTATCTGACTTAAGTCTTCATTAAATCTAATTGTACTTTCAGCATCTGAATATATTTCATTAGGAAATGATACATTGACTCATTTGATTTACGAGTTACGGAGGGAGACAAGCAAATCAAGAGGAACACATTTAAGGCACCTCAGAGAGGAAATTAAAGAATATTGGTTCACAGGCTTAATGCAGAAGGATGAGCCTAAGTTTTAAATCACAGATCCATCATTTAAAAGCTATGGGTGCAGCTGACTTAGTAACATCACAAGAAATTTTTCCAGCAAAACCCAAATCCTCCAAATTACTTAATGATGTTTGTGATTTCTGACTTCTCAGAAATAGTTAAAAGTAAAACCTTTGAGACTAAAAAACAAGATCTGGTTATAAATATGTTAGTAAAATAGGTCAAAAATTAAAAACTCAGTTTTCTTAAATAGTAACATTCTGATTCACATAATAAAAATGTTACAGCTTTTTTTGTTAAAGCATAAAAAGAGTCAAGTTCTGATACATTTCACAGAATTATAAATCAACAGTGTTAGTCAGAAGGGATCCTAGAAGGCATTTCACTCTGGTGACTTACACACCATCAGCAATGTAAAATATGAAATATTTTGATAAATTATTAGAAATCATGTGGGAAGAAAAGTTCAGTTGATTTGGGTTAGTCATAATATACAGTTTCTATACCTAAACAAAATAAGGAAACAGGAACCAAATACTATAAGACTTGGTGCAGTTCAGCCTACTCATTATTTGAAATAAAGCAGGTATCACGCCATGAATGACAAGCAGACAAAGCATAAAGTTTGATTTGTCCTCCCAGTTATATTTGTAAGGACATACCTGTGCAATTCACTTTATTTTAGAAAATGAAGTGACAGATATTTTAGAAGAAAAACTACGGGGAAATGCCCTAAGTATAGTAACAGTTGATGTATCTGTAATCATTGATGGATGACTAACTTGTATAGTAAATTCTTCAGGTAACTGAGATAAATCCATTTTATCATTAAATATTTTTAACAGTATAGTAGGACATTTCCTAAAATGTACTTTCTACTTCACTTTTTCTAGAGTATTTAGCATATCATTTTAACTTTTCTTTTTGTCGTCTTTAATAATACCAATTTCTATCATGGGGTGATAATCAGAAATTCACCCTCCGGGGCCACTGACATCTGTAATGCCCCTTTACTACAGGACTCTGCATTGCTCTGCTTTCTGAGTTATGTCTGGTTTTCACAGTTTCTCTGTCTTTCCTTATAATCAGCTGTCACTTTTTGCTCTGTCTTATGTGCCTGCCTCCTGCACTAGGCCCCTAATTTGCTGCTTCTAATCCGCTGTGGACTGAGAACCCAGATTACCAAACTTGCTAGAATTGTGTCTAAAATAAGAGTAAGTAGCCTGAAAGAAGGCCAAGGGGCTTTTCTGTCCGTAAAGTGCATGGACCTTGTGGAACCTGTCCTGCAGCTCAGCATACCTTTGTTTGCCTCTTCATTCCTTACCAAGAACTGGCTGAAGAATATTCGGTCGTATATGTGATTGCCATATATTTGAAGTGTTAACGCAGTGTCCACATATTGATGTTTCTAGGACTCTCCATTAATGAATTCAGCTATAGAAGAAAACTGGACTCTATCTTTCTGTGAATCATTGTGTATAGCTTAGGGAAATGTTAAACATTTTGTTCTTAATTGTTCCTAGTACAGTATACAGACCTAAAACTTACAGCACTATAAATGTGTTTTCAACTCTGGTCACCAAGATTTATGCTCTAGAACTATTGGTTTGAGACTAAACATGCATGGCTAATTTAGTGAGAACTGGGTGACTGAGTTTGGGAGAATGAGTCATTCTAGATATTCCAGTTTTCTTTGGAGCTTAAACTAAGCATTGAAATTTTTTGGAATAAGTTTTGAAGGAAATCTTTTAAAAACTTAATATACATTGCTGTCTTCTTAAATGATGTATGAAATATATTTTAATCTTTTTGATGTCCAATGGTCATTATTAATAGTAGTTATTAATTATAATGCGACAGACTAGGCATTGAGAGCTGTGTGTTCTTTACTAAATGACTCCATTCTGCTGTGCTTTTTTCGTTCACTTGTCTTTGCTTTTCAATAGTTCTAATTCCTCCAGTTTAGGTTACTGCTTGCTTTAGTGTGCCTGGAGCAATGGCCTTTCTCCATCTTCTCAGTGCTCCCCTAGGCTGCTTTGGTCTTGAAAACAAGGTGACTGAGACTGCTAGAATAATGTATAAAATAAGAGTAAATTGACTCAGTAAGGACCAAAAAAAAACCAACAGGATTATACTTAAGCACATGGATTTTGTGACATCTATTACTTTAGTACACATTTCATTGCTATCTTAAAAATAAATGAAATTACTAGATTAGAAACCTGCTCTCAAAATAGAAGAGCTTTCACTGTACAGCAGGAACCACTTTGTTTTTATATGTTACCTTCTCTCTATTTCTATCCTCTCATTTTTTTGGCTCCTATTAAAACCAAAAAAATTAGTCCACTCAAATTAGCATTTCCTATTGTACTTCCTCTTAAATTGGATATCACATGCTGCTAAGAATTTTTTTGGCAAGGCAGTTTTTTATTGTTTTGGTTTTGTTTTTAGAGAAGTATATCTTCATTTTCAAAACATGAAGTGGGTGGAGCCCTGGAAAATAAGAAAACAATATCTTAATTTTCATTCAGTTACTTGTATGGTAAAATCTTGCCAAAAGTTATCAGTGTTAGATATAATGATATGGACAGGTGTTTGGATTACCAAATTCCTACTGTCAGCCTATATTTTTGCATGTTTAAATTATCATTTAATATGTTAAGTAATCAAGCATGATGATTTTTCTCTCTTAAATGAAAAATAAACATGAAATTTGCATGTTATAATGTTTGCAAGTAAAATTCAAATCTGTGTAGAAGGGGGTATTCTAGCATTTAACAGCTTAGTTTCACCAACAGGCCAGTTGTGTTTTAGTAATCATGTTAGCATCAATCCTTATTTTATGGCCATGCCTCATAGTCAGCTTTCCATTATTCATGTTACTGGATGGGAAGTGTGATACAATATTCAATTTTAAAAATAGATAATCCAAAACAGTTCTTGAGCTGAGACTGCCATTACAGAAATGAGAGTCACAATGCCAAACTCAGGTTGCTGGTGTGAGGAGAAAAATTCTGAGTGTAGTTGTGGGATAGTAGTGATTGAACTCATTGTAAGTGCAGTAAACCAAGACAAGGGTGAACCCAGGACTCACATATACAGAAAATATGGATAAGGAGTTGATTTTATGGATATCCTAAAATGTGTGATAAATTTAAATACATATCATATTTTAATGTATTTAATGCTATATTTTAATATATTTTAACTGTCAGCAGTTAAATTAGTTCTTTTTCCTCATTCCCATTTACTGAATTTCATTTGGCACACACCGAGCATCTTATTACAATAGGACAGTATTTAAGTTGTGTGTACTCCTGACTACACTTTAAAAGCAGGTGTAGTCCATGCAATGTCGTTGTAGAAATAGATATTCCTCTCATATTTGTATCTTAAGAGCTTCTCAAAATAAGGGATAATATTACTGTTTTGGACTTGACATTTTTCACTTTTGTAGGATTTCCTAAAGGTTGACTACCTAAAATTAGTTTGTTTTATCATGGAACATTTTTTTTCTAGAACTAAAACATGTCTTCTATAGGCTATTCTTTTATAATAGCCTAAGAAATTACACTCCTTTTCCCTCCCAAGTAAGTTCTTAAATTAACTCCATTTCCAAATCGCAGTGTTTTCTGCACTTTTATTACACGAGCCTGTAGTGCCTTCTGTTCACACGATGACTCAGATAGTGCTCACCAGGCACAGCACTAGCGTCTGGCAACATACAGAAAGCTCCAGAAATGTCACACCTGTTCCTTAAAGATTGCCGTATGGTCCTCGTACAGCCCTGGAGGTCCATATAAGTGAAAAGCCCAGAAGTCTGCCTGAGCTGAAAGCACTCCCAAGGAGTTTGGTTTTGTTTGGGTTTGTTCTAGGTATGGTCCCAGGGATCCCAGATCAAACCAGGCCCCTGGGCCTATCCTAGAACCAACCTAAACTCGCGCATCATTCCTGGACCATCAAGAATGAAGACTGAAGATAACCCGAGGCTTGCTAGACGTCCTACGTTCACCAAGATTCACTTTTGTGTGTGTGTGCGCCTACATTTTAGCAAGAATTGTTTGGTTAATCCTAAAATTAAAGAGATAACAATGGGTAACAAGATAAAGCCTTACCAGACATTGGCATAGTAACTTATCACAACAGAAATGTGATAGGTAATATGGTTATTATTAATTGCCAGTAAGGAGACCTGTGCTTGTAACTTTTATTATTGGATCTTTATTTTTAGGTTAAAGAACTTAGCCACCAAAAAAAAAAACTCTCCCCCAAATTAGTGATTTCTGTTTTTGTTTTTCTTAAAGACTTTGTACTCAACACGTTATACCAGTCTCGTTTAACTAATCGTTCCTAGTTTCTGAAACGCATTGGTCTTTGCCTTCTACCTCCAATGCTAAGTAATTATAAACTCCTATTTTTGGAGACTCGTTTTCTTTTACTCTGTTATTGAATCTACCACACTGCTTTGAGCTCGCTTTTGAGGTTCAGATCTGGGAAGAACGTTAGCATCCCTTGCTGGGCTCACTGTAGACTACTTTTTAGGATCTGCTGTGGTTGATGAAAACAAGCTAGGATGATAGAGTGGAAATGGGCTAATACCTCACATTTTACAAAAATATTTTGTAAAATAAGATTTTTAGTAAGTTTCTTGATTTTCATTCCCAGCTGCTTACTCTGGATTTTCAAAATATTCTGACCTTGCTGACTCATTGCATGGTCTTATGTGAAAACTATGACATTGCTATAACCACATACAAGTTTTTGTTTGATTTGGAGGACAGGATTGCCGAACAGGACTGAAAAGGCCCCAAATCCAAAGGTATTACGATACATGTTGCCAGTGTATACTTTCGGTGATACTGGCATTTCAGTAGATTTAGACCCTGTTTGAAATAATTGCAGACTAATCAGGGACTCTGCACATGAAAGGAGCCCAAAACTGTGCTATTCCCCGTAGCCTTGTCACACCAGGAAAATTGGGTCAGTGGGTCATCCTTTAAAATAGGACCGAGCTCATTCTGAACAACTCACCCCTGCAATTAGTTCTGGACTGCATTCGTTACAGAGATGCTTCATCCCATGAATTCTATTATTTTTACGTGTTAAATCTTATGTATGTTTACTCTTCTTTCTCAGTGTTTTCCTGTTTGCATAAATCAAAACACTATACATGTTACTATGGGTATATTTTAGATAAAACAGTACACTGGATCTAATCATCTTTGGATTTTGATTCCCTTTAATGCCAAGTGATTTAAATGGCTTTATTGTCTTGTAAATTCACTCAGTTTATGCTTCAGTACTTCTCGTTCATTTTTCTCTAATGACTACATAGAACTGCACAGATGAGCCTTATATACCAGTTCTTTTGGAGTTTATAACATTGTGTATTCACTCAAATGTGAAAATGTTCTAACACCAGTAATCTTGTATCAGTGCACTAATCTGTGAGCATAGTTCACTGTGTTTCCAGGCATAGCCAGAAATGTCTGAACCCACCCGATGTGTCTTGTCCCTACACTAAAGGTCCTCAGTGTGGGGGGAGGGCAGCTTTGCACTCTCCTTTAACATTGTTAAATGTGAACATATAATAGAAATTTGTGAACTGTTTTACAGAGTTCAGACTTGTTTACATAGTAAGTTTCTAAAGTCTGCCTTCAATTCAGATACTTCTGGAGTGTAAAGCCGTATTTTTTTAATATCATTTGAGAATATTCTTTCAGAGATATTTTAATTTTTACTTTTTTACTACTTATGTTGTGTCTAGAACTTCATTACTTACCCTACCTGACGACTTGAGATTATAACTTTTTTTAACGTGGTACTTTCTTTGATAGCTTTGTGTGTTTTATTATATTGAATTTTTGTCAACTGTTGTAAAGGATTTTATAAGAATACAATATGCCTGTGATATTGTTCCTCCTGAGCTTAAGAAGTCTCTAATAAAATCTGTACGTCTTTGTATCTTTTCTGTGTGTACCTTTTTTTATTCTGGTGTTGACAACATGGATTAGCCAAAGATAAAATTCTTTTCCTCTTTTGTCCCTATTTTTCTATTACTGTGTTTTTCAGAACTTGTTAATATACCTACAGAAGACAGCAGTTGCCCAAGAAAACCTTGGATTCATTAGTGTAAGCTTTATTTGGTCATTGATGTGCCTCCTATGATAATATGTCAGAGTGAAAACAGCAGATTAAATTTAAAAGTTTCGTTTTCACCATTCAGAGTGACCGCCAGCCCCTGGATTCAGTTTCATCATGTTCTGTTTGTTGACTTACACGACCTCCCTGACAGAAAAGGCAGACTGAACTAAGGAGGAAGTGAACATCCATTGGATCATGTTTTGTGCTATGTGATTGAATGAGTTTACTGGTTTGAATCTTTCTGAGTTTAGCTTGGGAACATTTGCTGGTTAAAAAGAAAGTGGCCTTCCTTGAACTGAACTCTTAAATAAATAAGCTTCCTCTTTCCAGAGAAGATTTGAGGCAAGGAATAAATACTTAGAAATGCAAAAGTAAATTTGAGGCAAAGAATATATACTTATAAAGGCAAAAGTAAATCCTTGACAATCGGCCCTTCTCTGGGTTTTACCAATTAAAAGTGTGAGACTAGGAACAATGTGCAGTTACCCTACCGGATTCTGAAGTCACTGGGCAGGAAATACCCCATGTGATAATCACTCCTTGTCTTCACAATTTGCTTTTGAAGGTCTTTAGCAGATGTGCTGTAACCATTGAAAATAAAGTTGGCAAACAGTAATTTTCCCTGGATGTACATCTGTAAAAATTTAAAGAACATTTAGAATCTGAGCATATGAAAATTAGTGCTGTTTTTTGAAGGGAGTCTTGTATCCCTCTGAGAAAATGTTTATATGCCATATAATATTAGGCCTCAAACATGTTCCTTAATTCTGACTTACAAATTGGACACGATCTTCACCACTAAATTTTCAGATTCTCTGTTTCTTAAGAAAGAGAAAGTCCACTGTGTAAAGCCAACGTTTTCAGTTCTGGGTGCAAGAGACCTTGGTTTTAGGCACAGGTGTGTAGCTTGAAAAATACTCAACTTTTAGAAAATTAGAAAGGATAAGAAGAGGTAGCAGGGGAAGGAGATAGTAGTTTTTTAAAAAGCATAGCTGGTTCCAGCACAGAACTTTACCTGCTAAGAACTAAAGTATACCTTGTGTCATAAAGCAGTCTGATACAAGTACTTAAAAGGGGCATAAGAATTCAAAAGGAACATGATTGCCTGTATTCCTTTCCCCCTAAATAGCACACATAACCTTTTCATCATGCAGAGATGTCCTATTACAAGGTTTCCTCTGTGAGAGTCGAATTCTGTTATTTATGTTCATTTCAGCAACAGAAAAACCCTACCCCATTTCTTCTGTAGGACAACCCCAAGGCTGGCTGGAAAGAGTTTGTGTGGTTCCTTGCTAGGAAGTGCTTTATTCTTTAGCAGTCATGACTTAGCTACGAAGACGCTCACCTTGCCTGAACTTAGAAGATTAAGCTATGATGCACAGGTAATGAGAGCCAATGTCAAGGTTACTTTACACAATATGTGTGTGATGTGTGTGAATATTTTGTAAGATCTCTTAGTACAGTGGTAATCTCTTAAAACAGTGACACAACGATGACTTTTAGGCAGTTTTATTTTTTCAACACAACAAACATGAAATACTTGTATAATAGGAAAAAAAGTGTAATTTAAGTGTGTAAGTTGAGAATGTGTATGGTTTCAGTGTTATTTGGGGTTTATATTCATACATAAGAAAGCTGCTCAGTCTGTGTATATTCCAGCCATCACCTCTTGGGCTAAACCTAGAGTCTAGAGCAAAGGAGGCAAGGCTGCGGTGTTTTGTTCTTACAGAAATAAGTTGGTCAAACACAGAAGAATGTTAGACTGGGAAAACCGTAAGTCTGTGTATTTCCAGAGACCAAGGTATGACCAGACCCAATGCCACAATTCAAATTTTTTTCTTACTGAAACCATGTGGAGTTTGAATTTCAATTGAATAAAACCCAGAATTTTCTAATCTAGAGGTTCTCTGCATTTTATCAACTAAGGATAAAATGCTGTTATTTTCCCCATGAGCCCCATGTTTTGAAGTATCTATCACATAATGTATATTCATTAAAATCCTATAAGTTGTCCTGGCTGGTGTGGCTCAGTGGATTGAGTGCCGGCCTGTGAACCAAAGGGTCACTGGTTCGATTCCCAGTCAGGGCACATGATTGGGTTACTAGCAAGGTCCCCAGTAGGGGACACACAAGAGGCAACCACACATTGATGTTTCTCCCTCTCTCCCACCCTTCCCCTCTGTCTAAAAATAAGTAAGTAAAATCTTTTTTTTAATCCTATATGTTACACCCCCTTAAAAAAAAAAAAAACTAAGAAAAGTGATCCTGGCCATTTGTTTTGAGTGTGTGCTACGTGCGAGGCACTGTTCTTGGTGCTGGGAAAGAGCTCTGTACAAAACAGCTTCTGTCTTCACTGAACGCTAGAGGGAGAACCAAACAACCTCATATGTTTGGGGGGGTCAGGTGGCGGTAAATGCAATGCAGAAAATAAAGGCAAGAAAAAGGGATGTGGAGGATACAGAGTACTTTTCTATGCGTACCAGGCAGTCAGTATGAAGGCAGTGAGAGAGCCGGTGCCCCACAGAGGAAGACTGCAGAAGCAGGGGCAGAAGCAAAGAGCGACTGTGGCTGAAGCCCCATGAGAAGGGCTGGTGGGTGGAGGAGGGCCTAGTGATGAATTTGTAATGAATATGGCTTTTACTTGGAGATAAGGAGCCATTGCAGGGTTTTAAGCAATGAAGTGAAATGACTTAGATTTTTAAAGTGTTACAAAGTTTCAAAAGGTTATTTGACTTCACATTAGATGGGTTTTTTTTTCTATGCATTTTGTCAGTTTTACTTTCCTGTCACCATATGCAAGGACACACATTCACACACACACGGATCCTGTGTATGTCACCATATGCAAGGACACACATCCACACACACGGATCCTGTGTATGTCACCATATGCAAGGACACATTCACACACACACGGATCCTGTGCATGTCACCACATGCAAGGACACACATTCACACACACACGGATCCTGTGCATCACTGCAAGCAGCATAATAGTGCCCTCAGTCTGCACTCAGTTTAGGCACAGGATTCCTGGAAGAAGTAGGTTACATGGGCAGGTAGTTCCTCTGTGCATTGTTCATTCACATATTAAAACTTAATTTCATTTCTTTAAACAGTCTCCCCCACGCCACTGTCCTCAATGTGTATATTCCGTATGACTCATGCAGTTGGTATGAAGATTTTTTACAAAAGTACTTTGTAAACTGGAAAGATATTGTTTTTTTTCTAGTTGTGTCTGACTTTATCTGGTTGGCTGTGGTGAGAGGTTAAATATTTAAACCACACCAGTTATATACCATTGTTCCAGGAATGAAATTGAGTGGAATTGAAAGACTTTTCCAAACAACTCAAACCAAGCAAACATGCTGATTTGCTCTCTCAAATGAAATATATTAGCCCTGTGGTGACCAAATATTGACCTAATGACTAAATAAAAGCAAAGAAAGAGGTTCTAACTTCTTAAGAACACTTAAGTGCTTCTCTAAAGTGCGTACCACTTAACCTTAGTGAAATGTCCCAGGACACTTGCAGACAAAAACCCTCAGTGGAGACTAGAAAGGGGTATGTGTTAGTAGATTAAGTAAAGATCTCCAAACTACTCTCTTCCCAGGAATCCTAAAGTCTCTTGTACAGAAAAACAAAGAAGAATTTTCTACCCTACCTATCCTGTCACTGTATGCCAGCACTACCAACAGAAACTCTTATCCCCATTTTGGACTACATGTCAGGAAATCTGGGTTCAAGTCTCAACCCCTCCTTTTAGCCGTGGGATCTTCCTGAACCCTCAGTTTCCTTGTATGATACGTGAAAGGAAAAAAGCCACATCCTCTCGGAGGGTTGTTGCCAGGATTTAGGGGATTAGTTACGTGAAAAGGTATGATTCTCAGAAGATACTCTTTTTCTTTCGGGTCTGCAGTATTTATGTTTTCGTTGGGGAAGTCCTGCCTTGTAGAAAAGCCTGAGACTTGTCAAAGGCTGGGACAAAGACTCGGTTGATGGGTGAATGGGACAAAGCAGAGTAAAATCTGAGCTTGACATTTCTGTTGGAAAGACACATGTTTATTCACTCAGTCAAAACAATACCGGGTAGGGCAAACAGGAGACTTACAGTGGTGAGTGCATGATTATCCTATTACTACTACTCATTAATTATTGTGTTGTTTTCCATATGAACAACTGGAAACCTACTTTTGTCCCACCCTGCATTTATTGACAGCCTACTGTTTTTCCGGGCACTGGGATGCAGAAATGAACAAAATGGACAAAGTCCCTGCCCTAGTGGGATCAGATAATCAGGCAGTGGCTGGAGAAGGTATCAAATAGTGGTGGGTGCTGTGAACCAAATAAAGCAGGGTAAGCAATGGAGTGTGAAAAGTGCTCTTTCAGATGGAACAAAAAGGGAAGGCCACTGAGGGGGTGACCACTGTCTACAGACCTGATTAGGAGAGATGATAAAGTGTGCAATACCTGGAGAACCACCAGCAAAGCAAGCACCATGGGTAAAGAGAGGCTCTGAGGAGGAACAGCGAGGAGGTCAGAGTGGAGCCTATGGGCAACGGACCAAAGGAGCCAGAGGCCAGATCACAGGAAGTCCTGTGGTCCATAGAAAGGATCCAGGATTTTATTTCAAGAGTGATGAGCACTCATTAGAAGGTTCTTAGCAGGGCAGAGCTGTACCCTGAGTTAGGTTTCATAAAGATTACTGTGGTGCAATAGAGGGCCCAGGGGCAGAAGCAGAGAGATCAGTGAGGGAGGGTGATGCCTGGTGGTAATAAAATGGGCAGAGTCAGAATCTGGATGTATTGAGAAGGTAGAGGCTTTAGGATTGGCAGATGGATTGTAAGTCGCGTATGAAAGAAGAGAAGTCAAGATTTATTTAGATATTTTTGGTCTGAGTAAAAGTGACTGAGGGCCGCTTCTTGAAATGAGAAAGACATGGGGAGCAGATTTCAGGAGAAAATAAATTCAATCAAATACCCATTTAGTAGGCATCTGAGCGAGAGATGGAGTTGGAAATAAGAGGGACTTGGAGCTCAGGGCAAGCACCGCACATAGGGACACTACTGTGGGAGTCATCGGCACATTGAGGGGTTTTTAGGCCACGGGACTGGGTGAGGGCATTTAGAGCAAGTGTAGGTGAAAAAGAAAGCAGATCTGAGATGAGCTACTCTCTCTTCCTGGAGGCCAAGTGCCATGACCCACTCTTAATCCCTTGGTTGCCTATAAAAAGCACTCCAGGGTCTATGAAAAAACTAGATAGTTAGGGTCCACCCAGATCTACTGAATGAGAATCTCCAGAGGGGTGAGGCTTACAGTTTTTAGAGCTCCATAGGTGGACAATCAGGTTTAAGGACTGTTGGCTTAGGAAAAGGGAAGGTGAGGAGGGAGGGAAAGGCTGTGGCTCGGATAGTGCCAAAAACAATAGACCAGGGACTCAGCATAGAACCTATCACCTTTTCTACGGTCACACCCCGTCCCCACCCACCACCACCACTAGTCGGTCTTAAACATTGAGTTCCATGCCCACGTGTGAGTGTGACTCCCATTCCTCAAAATACTAATAACTTGTGCAATATTCTTTGATTTATCAATATTTTTTGTCTACATTTTCTCCTTGAACATACATTCTCATTTGAATACACATTTTCAGTAGAAGACACATTCTCACATCAGCCTCATGAACATCAAACAGGTGAAAAATGAAATCTAGCCATTAAATCTAGGTCCTGTTGATATGCTAACTCATTTAATCCTCATAATACCTCAACAGTGGGCATTTTCTCCCCAATTTACAGATGAGGAAACTGAGGCAAGCCACAAAAAGAAGAGCTGGGATTCAAAGTCAAGTGTCTGACCCCAAAGCTTATGACCTCATTTCATCAAATATAAAAAACTGATCATTGTGCTGCTTCATTTATTTAAAAACGGCTGCTTAACTAGGTTAGCTTTTAAAGCACAGAACAATACAGTTTTTCCAGAAAGGATAAGAAACATCAGTCTCAGCCAGATTTTCATACTTCCTTGGTAGGTGCTGGCTTTGCACCCAGAGTCTTCCCAAAGAAAAGTTTTTTTCTCAGGGTTGCAGGTAGAAGCTGTGTAAGCTGTTCAAACATGCCTCTAAAATCAGAACCTGGAAATGGGACAACAGGGTGATTGGTCGCCCCCATCCCCAATCACCAAGAGGCACTTGGGTCTGTGGGTCCAAGGCCAAGGTGAGAAGTCTGGACTGGTGATGGAGAGTTGTGTGTCGCTGGTATACAGGGGGCGTTGCTGGATCTGGGGGAGAGAGTGAGGGTGTGGAGAGTTCACGGAGGACTCGGGGTTCCAGGGGCGACTTCCACCAGAAACATTCTCTAAGTATCGTGACTCCTTAACAATCTAGATCGAAAGAATTACTTTTCCTATTTACAGTTTATCCTTCCCCTTTTTGGTTTTTAATGAGGAGGAAAACCTCTAAGTCCCATGTTCTTTGATTCAACACTGGCTACCGATTATTACTGAAGCAAGCCACAGGAAGGGATTGGGACTGCGAGAGACCCATCAAAATCATCTGCACTTCCTGTTCATAAGCAGAAGCCCAGATGATATGTTATTTGGAACACTAGATCTGTGGAATGTAAAGAGTTATACTAAAAAAGGGTCCTTCAGCTAAATGATTGGGAATTTGAACAAAATCAAACGTCTCTTTAAAGAAAAATGATTATAAATATTTACATATAAACTACCATAAAGTTTATGCTTATTCTGTAGCTTGTTATTATGAAGTTGGATTTCTCAGGCTGTTTGTTACAAAGTGCAAAGAGCTTTCTGATGATATACAAAGTTTTTCGTAACGGTTTCAAGGAGCCCTGATCAGTGGCTCCGTTGGTTGGGCATCATCCCACAAAACAAAGCAAAGCAAAAAAAGGTCACCAGTTCAATTCATGGTCAGGGCACATGTCTGGGTTGCAGGCCTGGTCCCCAGTTTGGGTGCGTGTAAGGGGCAACCTACTGATGTTTCTCTCTCATATTGATATTTTTCTCCTTTTCCTTCTCCCTCCCTTCCCTTCTCTCTAAAAAATAAATAAATAGAATTAAAAAAAAAAAAAGATTCCAAGGACCATCGACGTGTATCCTTTGAGATCATAAATATTTATAATCAGAAATTGCATTTGTTAAAATAATTGTTAACCTAAAATTATAAAGTATATTTGTATAAGAGATTGATTTTTACCCACTAAATCTGAGATAATTAGCTTCACCAACTTTATTCTGTAGTTTCTCCAGACTCTACTTGGTGCCTGGATCTTCCTTTTTAAGTGAGAAGACACCTAGACCTTTTGTTTGGACGTCTTCCTACAGGCCTGCATTTTAATAAGCCTGGTGACTCTAACATTCGTTTCTGAAAATCATAGTGAATGTTAGTTTTTCTCCTGCCAAGAAATAGGTCTTTTCCTCAAGTGTTTGACCTTCAGGTGAGACCCCAATCAAACCCTGATGTGACGTGTCCTCAGAACATGCATTTTTCTGATGGCTGTTCAAGCTGGACGGATACCCAGAGATAATCTCATTCAGTCCTCCTTGCTTTACAGACAAAGAAATTGAGGACTGGAGAAGTTAATTATCTGTGGTCACCCAACAAGTCAGAGGTGGAACCAGGACTAGAATCAAGGTTGGGGGCTTTTCCCGCACTGCCTCCCTACGTCTTGTTTCTCGTTGTTATTGTGGTAGAATATGCATAACAAAATTAACCACTTTGGCCATGTTTAAGTGCACAGCTCAGTGGCATTAAGTACATTCCCATTGTGCATCCGTCACCACCACCCACCTGCAGAACTTTCTCGGCATCACAAATCGAAACTCTGTCGGCACCATTTAAGCGAGAACTCCAAGGCCTCCACCTCCTCCCCTCCTCCAGCCCCTGGGCAGCGCCATTCTGTCTCTGTCTCCAAGAATCTGACTATTCTGGGTACCTCCCCTGAGTGCAGTCATACCGTGTTTGTCCTTTGTGTCTCACTTATTTCACATAGCACATCCACGGGACAGTGCGTATCAGATTTTCATTCTTTTTTTAAAGCCGAATAATATTTCACAGTATGTATAGACCACATTTTGTTTACCCACTCATCGCCGATGGGTGTCTGGGTTGTTTCCACCTTTTGGCTATTACGAATCATGCTGCTGTGAAACGAACATCTGCTCAAGGCCCTGCTTTCGGTCCTTTTGGGTATGCATACCCAGGGGTGAGGGTGCTGGATTATATAATAACTCTGCTTTTCATTTGAGAAACCACCATACTGTTGTCCACAGTGGCTGTGTCACTTCAGATTACCTCTCCTTAGTTTCCGATGCGCAGTAGAAAGAGTGTGGGAGTGGAAGTTGCCAACCCACCCCAGGACTGATTAGCTGCATGTGTAACCTTTGTAAGCCATTTCTCAATCTCAGCTTTGCTGTTGAGGGAGAGGTAAACGACCTTTGACTTGTGGACCTCACAGAACTGTTAGAAGAATTCAATAAGATGAGATATAGTGAATGCTTTACAAATGAAAACAGGTTCCTTAATGGAAGTTATTATTAGTCATTTGTACTAAATTTGAGTCAAATGCAATGTCAAAGGAGAAAACCATGAGCTGTTGGGAAGGAAAAAGCACACTAAAGAAATTTAATATCCAACTTGTTTGGGACTCTTTGAGCTTCCTGGATTTGCATGTCTATTTTCTTCACCAAATTGGGGAAGTTTTCAATTTCCTGCTCTTCCTCTTCTCCTTCTGGCACCCCTATGACTCAAATGTTGGTATATTTAAAGTTTTTCCAGAGGTTCCTAAGCCTCTCTTCATTTTTTTGAATTCTTGTTTCTTCTTTCTGTCCCAGTTGAATGTTTTTCGTTTTGCTCCAAATCATTGTTTTGAATCCTGGCTTCCTTCCCTTCACTGTTGGTTCCCTGTACACTTTTCTTTATTTTACTTTGCACAGCCTTCACTTCTTCCTCTATTTTGTGACCATACTCAACCATTTCTCTGAGCATCCTGATCACCAGTGCCTTGAACTCTGCCTCTGATAGATTGGCTATCTGCGTGTCACTTAGTTCTTTTTCTGGAGTTTTGATCTGTTCCTTCATTTGGGTCTTATCTCCCTGTCTCTTCATTTTGGCAGCCTCATTGTATTTCTGTGTATTAGGTAGAGCTGCTTTGATTCTCACTCTTGGCATACCTGTTACATTGTAAGGGGTCGAGCCTTAAGTATTCACCAGGGCAGGGAAGCCCACTTTGCTGTATTGTGGTGCTGTATGTGGGAGAGGGGTCAGAGAGGGAACAATGCCACTTGCTTGGCTCTTGCCCCATTTTCAGTCACTTCCCCCACTTCCCAAAAGCATCTGGTGCCCTTCTAGTTGCTACCCTGGTGCTAATTCCCAGAGTGGGTGAGTTTGTGGACATTCTAGGACTCTGTGGGCCCAAAGAGAGTCACACCAAGACACATCATAATCAAAATGCCAAAGGTTAAAGATAAAGACAGAAATGTAAAAGCAGCAAGAAAAAAGAAGTGAGTTACCTGCAAAGGAGTTCCCATGAGACTGTCAGCTGATTTCTCAAAAGAAACCTTGCAGGCCAGAAGGTGCTGGCAAGAAGTACTTGAAGTCATGAAACACAAGGACCTACATCCAAGATGACTCTGCCCAGAAACGCTATCATTTAGAACGGAAGGGCAGATAAAGTGCTTCCCAGATAAGGTCAAGTTCAAGGAGTTCATCATCACCCAGCCCTGGTTGTATGAAATGTTGAAGAGACTTATCTGAGGAAAAGAAGGTCAAAACTGGGAACAGTAAAATGACAACAAGCTTTCAACTCTCAACAGTGAAATCTAAAGAGAAAAAAACAAACAACTGGGCAAGCAGCTAGAACAGAAGCAGAGTCATAGATGGAAATCACATGGAGAGTTGTCCGCGGGGAGGGGGAAGAGGGAGAATGGGGGAAAGGTGCAGGGAATAAGCAGCATGGTTGGCAGGGATAGAATAGACGGAGGCGTTGGGAATAGTATGGGAAGTGGAAAAACTGAAGAACTCATATGTGTGAGCCATGGACATGAATTAAGGTAAGGGGGAATTACCTCCACTAAGGTGTAGAGGTGATGGGGGAGTGCAGGGCAGAGGGAAGCAAAGAGGAAGAAACAGGACAACTAATAGCATAATCAATAAAATATACTTAATAAAAAAAATTTGCCAACACTTGTCCTACAGGGTAGAGCTCGAGAAAGTACACTTACCATAAAGAGAGAATAAAGGTTTTAACTGAGAAAAAAACAGAAAAGAAATGTAATGCCCAACAAAGACTTTGATCTAAAGAAAATACCAAAACGCTGTGGGTACAGTGTGTTGTAAGCAGGCCCCTACTCTCTGGGTGTGGTAGTAGATCCAGCCCGGAAAGGCCTTGAAGTGTCCAGAGAGAAGACAGGGAAGTCACAGCTCAAAGGCTGTGTGTTCTGGCCCTCTGGCTTCTCTGGCCCTTTGTACTTTGTTGCTCACAGGCAGTGTCTGAGACCCAGGGAGTGACAGCTGACCCCATCTGCGTGCAGCCACACAACCTGTTTGTATTTCCAACCTTGGAACTCAAGTAGAACTACCGAAGAGAATACTACTTCAGTTTTAGTGTTTGTTTTTTGTTTTAAGATTTTATTTATTTATTTTTAGAGGGAAGGGAATGGAAGGAGAAAGAGAGAGAGAGAAACATCAATATGTGGTTGCCTCTTGCACACCCCAAACTGGGGACCTGGCCCACAACCCAGGCAGGTGCCCTGACCGGGAATTGAACCGGTGACCCTTTGGTTCGCAGGCCTGTGCTCAATCCACTGAACCACACCAGTCTGGGCCAGTTTTAGTGGATTTTTCAATATCAAAAAAAAAAAAATAATAATAAACCAAAACCTTTGTCATGGTAAGTGTAATAAAATATAAATATGCTAACTTAACAGCACAAATAGACCAGACCAAATAATATCAAATAAAGCAAGGGAAAAAAACCTCAGATACTAAAAATATTTGGGGGGCATAATTTCTGTGGGAAATAGGTAATTATGTTAGTCTTTCAATCTGATTTTAAAGAATTTGGAACAGAGTCTTACATTAATATGACTTTATTATTCACTGTATCATGAAGAGTCCCAATATTTTGAATCCTTGTCCTCTTCATTTGGGAAAGAGAGAGTGGAGCAGAACAAAAAATTGCCCAGACTAGCTCTCTTAAAGCATCTTGAAGCAGTCAAGTCATTCTTTTGTCTTGTCCTTTTAAAATGACGATGTGGCCCGTTCCCCATTCTGTCCTCTGCTGCACTGTCACGACACGTGTCCGTCATTCCCACTGAAACCCAGGGTCCTTAATGCTTTGATTAAATTCAGTTTTAAACCCTAGCTCCTGAGAGCACATCCCTCTCTCCAGGTATCCCTCAGAGGCCTAGCCTTTCCCCTGGATGATCAGCAGCCCCCGAGGCAGCAGAAGACAGCAGCCCGGACCTCTGGCAAACTAAAGATAACATCTTAAGGTATGTTTCACTTCCTGAGCCCTAAGGTGGAACAAGCCCCTGGCTACGCTCCCATGAGACTAGACAGAGGGACCTCAGAACAGACCTCAGAACTGTCCTCAAGACCTGCACAAATGATTCATTACCTCACCTCCAGCCAATCAGCTCCCAGCATGACCCTGAAACCCTTAGCCCACAGGTATCCTGTGGTTTTGCCCTAGATAAACTGTAACCTACATGCCATTGAGGAGCTGGGGCTTTTGAGCATTAGCTCCCCCTTCTCCTGGATGGCGCCATTCACCAATAAATAGTCAACTCAGGCCCAGCATAATGGCTCCCACAAAGAATGGTGGCAAGAAGCCAAAAGGCCAGTCCTGTTCTCTAACACCACCGATCACATGGAATTTTACTACAGTTATTTGTTCTTGCTTGTCTATTTCTCCTCTCTCTTGAACACAAAGATCATGTCAGAACCAACAGAATAAGGTAAAAACCGTGACCTGGCAATCTGTAAATAACATTCCACAAAGACAGTCTTGTCCCACTTCAGAGCCCATCCCAGACACTAGTCTATTTGTATAAAAATGAACACCTTGGTTAGAGATTTGACCCGCCCTAGTGCATCTAAGCAAACAGCTGAAGCACATTTTCAACTTAGTTTTCACAATGTTCTTTGCAAGCTTTTCATCTTTGTTAAATTACCAGGAAAAGGCAGGCTCATTTATTACAGACAATCACATCCACTCCCTGTACTGTTTCGCCCAAAGAAATCTAGCCCAACATGGTCACATCAGAATAGCTCACCTACATTTTCCCTTGAAAGGCAAAGAAAACAGAATCATTCTGCCTTGCTCCGGGAAGAAAGGCAGAGCTGGTCCCGAAGGCCCTCAGAATGCCATCTGGCTGCAATCGTTCCCAGAGTTTTCTGGCCCAGGGACAAGGCACATTTATTCCAAATGGATCAACACTGTCACCCAGTGGACAGACAACTATGCAGGCTGAGGCCTTAGCATTGCTTTTGTCTTGACAGCCAGTGTTCGGAAAGGAGCCTGTTTATTTTAGGTGATCGTAGCTAATTGTTAATATTCTCTCACCGGGACCTGGGAGGACCTCAGCAGACAAGCCCTGGACTTGGATATCACAGATGAGTGCTGGGTAAGGAGGGCACACATTTCCGTTGTGCTGATGCTTTCTTTTCTTTTTTAATCATCAGTAAACGTATAGGAAGCACCAACTATAAACCAGCCAAGTGAGTCTGCCAAGACTCACAGGATCAAACAGGCTTGTGGGAACAGGGTGATATTTGATCACCTGCCAGGTACTGTGGGAAGACTTCCTTACCACAGAATAAGACTCATTGTTCATTGTTGTTAGTGACAGTGATGTGTATTTTGAAAACTGAAAATAGATTTGTGTGTGTGTGTGGACTGGAGTCTGAGGAAGTTACTCAGTTCACTGCAGTGAAATCTGTGGATGAGCTACTCTGGCTCCTCCGCTCAGTGTATCTCAGAACACATGTTCAGGTGTAGACTCTGCCCCATCTCATTTGTCCTGAGTCTCAAATGTCACCTGACAACTGTAACACATGGGCTTACTTTTCATATTAAGCTAAGAGGCTCTTTGCTTTTCTTGCTAAATGCACCTTCAAATTAGTTTCATCTCCCCAGCTGGAACTCATGGACAAGCTGAAAGCCTTCATCTGGTATCACTTTACCCTCCTCAAGTATCTCTGCAGTAGCAGGGGCTGAGGCTTCACCTTGTAGGGGGTTTTGCAGAATTTTATGATTAAAAGCAAAGTCTCTGTTTATCATGAGAAAGCCTGGATTTGAATGCTGACCCCACTCCTTGCTAGCTTCTTGCCCTTCAACAGGTTACTTAATCTCTCTAAAGTCTTAGTTTCCACCTCTATTGTCAGGAATACTATTAGTACCTGTCTTGCTATGAGTACTTAGACAAGAAAATACAAATGAATAACTTAGCCTAGTGCCTGGGCACATGGAAAAAAACTCCATAAATGTTAGCGTTAGCACTATCATAATTATTCCAGCAGCAGTTCTTGTAATTCCTGAAAAGCAACTTTCGTAAAGTACCTCTGGACAAGCACAGGAAATCATGGTATTTTTTAAGCCAGTTGTGAGAGATCATCCAGTCCATTGCTTCTCATTAAAACAATCCAGGGAAGACTTTTTGAAAACACTGCTAGCTCAACTAGCCAGAGAAAAGAATGCCTATTGTACAAATCTTTCAGATGAAGTGACAGAAAGTAGATCGGTGATGGCCTGGGATGAGGCCGGACCGACTCACCACCAACGGGCCGCAGGAAACCTTTCTGGGGTGACGGCAACATTTTCTGCCTTGACTGTGGTGGTGGTTCCACGGGTGTGTACATTTGTCACAACTCATCGGCACTGCAGACTCAGAAGTGAGTACACTAGAGTGCGTATAAAATATATCCTCATAAAGTTGTCGTAAAGAGAGTGCTGGGTCTCACCCCCACAATTTCTGTTGAATTGTTCTAGGGAGAGGCCCAGAAATCATTTCTTTTCTCGGGCACTGAGGGCGTCAGCCAGGGTTGGGACCGACTGATCTAGCTCAGTCCTCACCGCTTCCAGTTGCGATTAACCCGAACACATACAGCTGGTTCCAGTGGAAGGCACAGGACTGAAAACCAAGTCTCCAGGTACCTTGTGTTCCAAACCTTTACCTTCACTAATAATATTCCCTCTCCCTGGAACTTCTCTCTTCTTCTTACCTCTTTCTACCAAAATCCCTCCTACCTGCAGAGTCCAGGTCACATACCACAAGAGGCCTCAGGCAGCAGCTCTCCCTATCAGTCTAGGAGTTCCTTGTCGGGAGGGACTGCTGCTTTTTTATTTTTGTATCTTTGGTACCCAGGACTGTGCTTGGCACAGAGCAGACGTTCGATAAACATTTGTTCAATAGAAAAATTGGTGGAAGGAAATGAACATTAGTGCCCACAAGACGCCAAGAATTGAAACAAGTGCTTTATGCACATTATCTCACTGAATTTTTACAATTGTATACATTGGTTATCATTTCCCCCTTTTGTCAGGGAGCAAACAGGCCCAGAGAGTCTTAGTAATTTGCCTACGGTCACACAGTAAAGCAAGCAGTAGAACCAAGGTTTGAATTCAGGTCTGTTTGTTTTCAAAGTTCATGTTTTCTCTACCAGACAAGGCTGGCTCATTTATGGTGGTTACTCTATTCAGTCTTAAATTATGGATATTCTATATCTTACCTCCTCAATTAGGTTATAAGCTTCTTAAATACAATAATTAAATTTAAATCATAGAGATAATCTGACAGTTATAAGAAGGCCCACAGTTATAAGAGGATCTGTAGGCCAGGGGGCACCACAGAAGACTGTGATTTCAGCCGACCTATTTCAGCCTCCTGTGCACTCTAGAGATGATCACCAAGCCATGCAAGCACCACCAACCACAGTTGGTTAGAAGAGTCCCGTATCTCAGGCACTTACCAAAAAAATCCCTGGGATGACGTTGTGCCTTTGAACCAGAAGTGGACAACTGCTGCCGGTGAATTTAGAAGCAGAGACGATGTTGTATTTGAGAAATCGAAAGGAATCCGAACGACTCTTTAGAAAAAGAAAAAGAAAACGCCGTGAAGACATTAAATTCCAGGTAACAAATCCTTTGCTCTATTCAGCAGTATTTATATCTTTGAACCAAAAATTCTAGGCTCTATCCCCCTCACTCTATTAAAAATGCCTTCATCCGCTCCCCCAAGACCTCTGTATTGCCAGCGCAGTGGACATTCCATGTTTCTTGTTGTGCGTGGCCTCTTTATGGCCCTGCAAATGACCGAACAGCCCTCTCTCCTCAGACTCCCTCCTGGGTTCTTTCTCTGTGTCTCGGGTCCTACTCTTTGTCGGCACAACTTTTTCTCTACTTGATCTCTAAATATCTACTGCACTAAAATCTCCAGCCTTGCCTCCTGCCATTCACTCTCTTTACACACTCCTCGGGCACCCCATGATTTTAATGACTATTTACGTCCACAAAATCCATACAAAGCCCCTTCCTCACCTCCTTCCCTACATGCCTGAGTGTAGCACATCCCTCCCAGTGCAGTCATCTCACTCGATCCCACTCTTGTCCCCTAGGCCACTGGTGTGCCTGCTCCACACTGCTACGCGGCATGGTGTGGTGCTGAGGAGGGTGGCTCTAAGTGAGACTCCGTGGTCTGAACCCAGCCCCACTGCTTCCTGACTGAGGAATCTCGGGCAAGTGACTGACTGTCCCGTGTCTCAGTAACTGGCCTGAGCTCAATGCGCTCAAATGCAGAAAGCCAGTCACTCAGGGTTCTTTTGAGAATTAAATGATATTCCAGGTAAACAATGGTTGCAACACAGTAAGTGTTCAATAAGTATTTGCTCTATTGATCTGACTCTGACTTTGCCACTTCTGATGAGCTCAGCAAACGTTTACGGAATGTCTATTAGATGTGAGGCCTAGGGCTGGCGGAGCCCTTGGGATTTGATGTATATTGTTGTCACTCCAGTGAGCGGCCGAACTCCTGATTTAGATCTTGGTCTCCTATCCACTCAGCTTGTCTCTCTTTTCAGGGAAGACCTAGCTCAGTCCACAAGCTCATGGTCCCAGAAGCACCTCCCACACGACCAAGAAAGAATTAGCAGTGAGCATACACCCCCATAGCTGAACCTCAGGCTGAAGAATCACCCACTCATCTATTGGTCATTTATCCATTTGACAAATACCTTTTAAGTGTCAGCCATGTGCTAGGCCCCTGATAGGCACTGGGGCCATAACTGTGAACAAGGCGTGGTCCTGCCATCAGAAACCTTCCAGTTTCCTGGCAGAGGAATCCAGCTTCAAAGCAGGCTGGGAGGGTTAGGCGGCTACTCCCAGAAACTGTGCTCCCAGAACCCACCACACACCCTCTGGGGCTCAGGCCACCCTTTTAGGAGTTTTGTCTCTACCCCTGAAACTTCCACCAAAGCACCTAGTGAATTCGCATGACTGCTCAGCTCTCCACATGCAGCACAGCAGTTTCCACACTGTGCGGTAGGCCACAGCCCCCCTGGTTAGATGGGAGGAATAAGAGTGAGGGCCAGGCAACCCTTCTGCCGGAGACTGAAGTTCTCAGGTGAGTTTCTGTGTTTTATATTCATCCCTATTCTGGTTTGTATCCCTTTAGGGTCCCTGGTATAGACAGGATCATTTCTTTCCTTTTAATGATCTGAAAAAGAATCTACTTCTAGGAAGCGTAGGGTACCCAGGCAGTTATGCTCAGAACCTCTTTACCATTCAAAGTTACAAATGTCATGTCACCTCCCTGCAAGGTCACTCTCAACTCTGCTGGATGAAATACTATTTCCTTAGTTATAATTTACATTTTAAATTGGTTTGTTTCTTTATGCTCTGCCTTTTTAAGTGAAAGCCTGAGATGGTTTGAGGAAAGAAGTATAGTATAAGAGAAAAGTATAAATTATAAAAATCATGATGAGAAAATTTCAATATAAACAGAAGCTCTAGATCCAAAAGAAGAAATGGATTTCAGGTAAGTGGTCAATAATTTTTACCCTATTGTGTAGTTCAGTCTAAAACTTTGCTCTTTACTTTAAGGCAAAGTGAAAAGAGAAACCCAGTTGGGCCCCAAAATCTCACTACGAGGGAAGAGGACACATACCAGATCCTCATAGGAAGTAAAGCTTTCTAGTTTCTCATTTAGAGGGACAATTTTTTTTCTTCCTTTAAAAAAAAATTGATTGATTTGAGAGAGAGAGAGAGAGAGAGAAACATCGAAACATCGATTTGTTGTTCCATCCATTAATACATTCACTGGTTGCTTCTTGTATGTGCCCTGACTGGGGATCAAACCTACAACCTTGGCATATTGGGATGATGCTCTGACCAGCTGAGCTACCTGGCCAGGACCAGAGAGAATTTTCACATTGTGCTTTATACAGAGTATACCAGGCCTGTAGCAAATAATATAACATCCCTTAAAATAAGATCAAGGCATATGCAGGGCAACATCCTAAAAGGCAACTTATTGAAAGCAAGTCAGCAGAGTGTAACGGGGCCCAAGGTCTCAGCTTTCACATGCTTCAGCTTGATGCAGAACAAGATCTGAGCCTCTCTAAGCATTCTTTAAAGCATCCCCTGGGGCTATCACTGGGGTTGGAATAGGGGACTGAACATGCAGGGTGGCAAGAGCCCCAGTGGGGGGGGGCCCTCCATGTCAGGCAAGGAACTTGGAATTGACCTGAAGAGGAGACCTTAGAGGGTTTTAAGCAGAATGATGCAGTCATACTTGGATATTAAAAAGAACTCCCTGCAATATGTAGGACATATCAGATGGACTAAGACAAGAAGCAGGAAAATTGGAGAAGCTGTTGTAGAAAATCAGGTGGGAGGTGAAAAAGGCCTAAAATAAGCAGAAGCAATGGGATCAAAAACAAGGGATGAATAGGAGAAAATGTCACAGTGATAGAACTGATAAGACATAAGACTTATTAAATGTGTTGAGGGTAAATGCTATTAGGCAGAAGAGGTTTTGTGAATGCCTCTACTGGTCGTGGTTACTTGGGGTGCAATCAGAAGAAGGGTGTAGGGCCCAGTCTCGGCTCAGTGGAAAAGAATGGTAGATTTGTAATGTCTGCTGCGGATGCAGAATAGGACGGCACTGGCATGCCTGGTATTTAGCATTCCCATTCTCCGGCAGAAAAAGCATAAAAATATACTGCGTGTTTTGAAATGTGCACACTGTGTGATTCCATGTATAGGAAGGTCTAGAACAGGAAAACTGATTTATGGTAAGAAAAGTCAGAACAGTGGTTACCTGGGTGTGGGCAGGTAGGTGGATTATTGACTGAGAAGGGGCAAGAAGAAGGTTTTGGGGGCCTAGAAATATCCTGTATCTTGACCTGGGTGGTAATTATACAGATATATACATTTATAAAAATTCATTAAGCTCTGTACCCTTAAGATTTGTGACCTATATTATATGAAGGTCATACCTCAACCAGAAGGGTGGGGGGTGGGAATTCCTTCCATGAGGCTTTGTGTGGCTGAGGAAACGTGTTAATATATATCATGCGAGTAAGCGTTAATTCACAATTTGTCTTTGTACGTGTGATGCTCACCTGAATGCACGGCATGCTTCTAGTTCTGTTCTGCTCCCTATACACTTTGGCCACTTCTTTTATTGTCTTGTCCTTTTCTGTAGCTGAGAACACGCAGACTATAATAATCTGATCAATGGAGGACAGCAGGTTGCTGATCAGGTAATCATACTCCAGGTCTGTCACTTCAGGAATGCTGTAAGTGCTACATCGGCACGAGTCCCCTGCCTTCCCACACAGAGTCCTCCTTAGGACCACGGGACAAATCAGGTGGGAAGCAAACCATGAATCCTTGCTCTCAATGGGAACAGAAAGCCTAGAAAAGTAATAAGATAAATCGTGTTTGAAGAACTGAAAGGACAGAAAGAACATCATTTTAAGAAGTAACAAAGAACCAAAGTGGCCATGTTATTTTTATTGTTGTTGTTTTTAAGAATTGTATGAAATCCTCCCCTATTTTTTGTTACATTGAAAATACAGTCAAAGAGAGAGATGGCATTTCACATTGTATGCCTATGCCCCAAAGTGGCTATTTTAGTAAAGCACTGAAATGTAATTCTGGACAGAATTTTATCTGCCAACAAGTTAAAATACTTGTCAATATACTAAAAGAGTCGAATGACATTTTTATGTGTGTTATATAAACATAATCCATAATCAATCTGGGTCAGGAATTTTGGTTGCAAGTAACAGAAACACATTCTGGCTAATTTAAGCAAACATACAAAAACAAAGGAACTTATTAATGAATTCAGACAACCCTAGGAAAGGTGGAAGAACAGGGTTTGCAGGCTCCAATGCCGGAGAAAATGTTGAAGGCAGACACCTCAGCCACAGCTGCTGGGCGACTCTCCCGCTCACCTGCCAGCCCTGCTGGCTCAGGACACTTCGGAGCCAGAACTTCGGAAGCCACATGGAGCTCCCACTCCTCCCTGCTTTAGGGGGTCTGGGCAGGCCCTGCAGTGGCCTGAAGTCTAGGGCAGGTTTGTTGGATTGGTGGGTCTGGATTATGTGTCTGGGTTCTAGCCTCAGAGGAGGCTGGGAAAGCAAGCATCTGGCATTTTTGGCATCTGCAGTGGAAGGCAGTCCGCCTCAGCAGGGGGGGGAGTCCCCACACACAGAGTGTATATTCAGGTGCTGGGTGGTCAGAACAGATGACAGCTGTCCACAGTAATTTATATATTCACCTGTTAATGGACACTGAGCTAGTCAATTTTCTACTATTACAAACCCCTGCAATGACATTTTTGTACATTTCCCTTTTTTGTATGAGACTTTTATTTCAATGTACTTAAACTCATCAACCCTCTCCTTTGTGTTTCTGTGTTTTCTGTGCATGCTTGGTTTAAGAATTTATTTTCTACTTCAAGGTAATAAAAATATTCTCCTTATGTTTTCTTCCAAATTGTTTATTATTTGGCTTTTCATATTTAGCTCTTCGATCCACCTGGACTTTATGATGGAGAGTAGAAATCTAAGATAGTTAGATAGGTAGGTAGATAGATAGATAGATACATAGCCAGCCAGTTGTCTCACTACCATTGATTGATTAAGCCATTCTTCCTCACTGCTTTGTAATGCTGTCTCTGTTGTGTATCAAGTTTCCATATATTTGTGGGTCTGGTCGAGGCTTCTATTCTGTTCTGTTGGTCTAACTAGCCTGATGCCAATACCACAGTACCTTAGCTACTATTTCTTCATTAAAAGTTTTGAAATCTGGTAGGGCAGGTCATCCCACCTTGTTTTTCTTCTTTGAGTGTATTAATATTATTTATACACTTACACAAATTAGCTATCTTACACCCCAAAAAGTACAGTGACCAAAAACAGAACTTTTGGCATGTGTAGCTTGGTATACAACTTGAGCCATAAAGAGCAGCAAGAGGTTAACAAACCACCTTTGCCAGGGGCTGGAAGGTGGCAGAGAGCTCTGAGAGCAGGAGGCAGGGGCTGTCACTAAAGAAATCAGGTGTGTTTGCAATTAAGGGTCTGATCTCCATCCTTTAAAGATCAGAAGTCCAGCCTCAGTGACACCCTCTAGCTTTCCCTATGACTTCTTACTCCTCCATCCTCACCTTTGTCTTCCCAGGGGCCTATCTCAGGTGTACACAGAGTGTACCAATATCAGGGCCCCTGCAGAGATGTTCTGAGCATTCCCGATTATAGTAATTCCAATGTGTCAGCTAGTGTGCGAAATCATTAAAAGTCAGATTTCTGGCTACAACCCTCTATATACACTTTGGCTCAAGAAAGCATTTCAAGTTCTTGCCTTGAGCACTGTCTCCCACTCCCAACTTCCTATCTCCAACACATTGCAATCATGGTAAAATAAAACATTTTAAAAGACTGTACTCCAAGCCAAGATGAACACCTTTATGGATAGAACTGCAATATGTTAGTGGGGCTAAAGTCATAAGTTTGCTTAGCTTCTGGGCTAGAAACAGCAAAAGTGGACAAGAATTTGGCTCTTGTAGGAAAACAGGAGGACTTCTGGCCAAGATGGAGGTATAGACAGATACATTTTGCCTCCTTGTACAACCAAAAGAAGGACAACACCACATTTAAAAACAAAAAAAACCAGAACTGCCAGAAAATGGAACTGGTGGAAGTCTGACAACCAAGGAGTTAAAGAAGAAACTTTCATCCAGACTGGTAGGAGGGGTGGAGATGGGCAACCAGGCAGAGAGGATTCACAGCAAGGCAGTGGCCGGAGGACCGAGCAGTCCCACATTTGTGTGCAGATAACTGGGGAGCAAGACAGACCACGCAACCCAGGGTTCCCGTTCAGGGAAATAAAGCCTCAAAACCTCTGACTGAAAAAACCTGTGTGTGTTGCAGCAGTGAGAGAAACTCTGAGCCTCACAGGAGAGTTTGTTGGAGAGACTCACAGGGGCCCAGAACATACACAAAACCACCTACCCTGGAATCAGCATGAGAAGAGCCCAATTTGCTTGTGGGTAGCGGAGGAAGTGATCAAAAGCCAGCGGAGAGCTGAGCAAGCAGCATTGTTCCCTCTTGGACCCCTCCCCCACATACAGCGTCACAACGCAGCGACGTGTTGCCCCGCCCTGGTGAACACCTAAGGCTCCACCCCTTACTACGTAACAGGTGCGCCCAGACAAAAAAAAATATGGTCCAAATGAAAGAGCAGATCAAAGCTCCAGAAAAAATACAACTAAGCGATGAAGAGATACCCAACCTATCAGATGAACAGTTCAAAATATTGGTAATCAAAATGCTCATAGAAATGATTGAGTATGATTGCAAAATAGAGGAAAAAGTGAAGGCTACGCAAAGTGAAATAAAGGAAAATATATCAGGAACCAATGGTGAAGGGAAGGAAAGTGGAACTCAAATCAACAATTTGGAGCAGAAGGAAGAAATAAGCATTCAACCAGAACAGAATGAAGAAACAAGAATTCAAAAATAATGAGGAGAGGCTTAGGAACCTCCAGGACAACTTTAAATGTTCCGACATCTGATCATAGCAGTTCCAGAAGGAGAAGAGGAAGAGCAAGAAATTGAAAACTTATTTGAAAACATAATGAAAGAGAACTTCCCCAATCTGGCAAAGGATATAGACTTCCAGGAAGTCCAGGAAGCTCAGAGAGTCCCAAAAATGTTGGACCCGAGGAAGCACACACCAAGGCACATCATAATTACATTACCCAAGATGAAAGATAAGGAGAGAATCTTAACTGGGCCCCAACCCTGCCTATCCTATTTCCCACATTCTAAGCACCAGCAAAACCAGACTACTCAGCATTCCTCTGATTTCCCTGCACCATCCTCCCTACGTGCCTTTGCTCACATCCCTGTTCTGCTGCTCACCAGCTGTGATTTTGGGGTAGAGAGGACAGCATGGGATTAGTTATAGTTACCCCTTAGGTGTGTTGTGAATGTTAAATGGAATCCGAAATGTTTAGCATGGTGTCTAGTGTCTAGTAAGTGCTCAGTAAGTATTACATGTTAAGCATCTTTGACATTATAAGTATCATCAGTCTTATTATTATTATGCATCTCTCCCCCTGGATTACCCCTCTTTCTCTATAGGCATATAAAAATTCTCCCCATCACTCAAGATCCCATTCAAAGGCTCCTGAAAAACAATCCTTTCTTAAAAAAGAAATCTCTCCCTCCACAAAACTTCTTCAACATTTCATTTATACTGCTCTGAAAACACTTGTTTCCTTATTTCCCATTGATTAATGGCATACATTCTTATCTCTCCTTGACAACTCGAAGCCCCTGGAGGACAGGGACCAAGTACTGCTGATCTGCCTACATACCTGTAGGTGGTAAGTGACAGTTTTTGGTTGAATGAATTCATTCCATGGCCAGGTGACTGGTAGCACTGCTTATTTAGTGGCATTAGTAAAGTCTGCCGATGACGCTTCAAATACAGGAAATGTTCCCCTCATGGTATTTACCACTTTTCTTTAAATTTATTGTCTTCACTAAATGTCACTGAAGCAATAACAGAATTGGGAGCTCTAGGGATTCTCAGCTCCTGGGGGTCTTGGCCGAAGTCTACCTCCTTGTGGTAGGAGGGGCAGGGCTTCTCCTATGGCTTCCAAATGCAGCCCCTCAGTGAAAAGAACACCCCACTCCTCCAATGCCCTCCCCTTCCCATGCTCCAGGGATGGAGATGACGCCAGGGCCTTCTCTGCCTGAGGTAGGAAGCAACCCTGTGTGGCAGCTAGTCCCAGAGGTACAAAAGTATAGAGGACTGGGCTTTTTATACTGATGAAGAAAACAAGAACTCATTCTCTCAGGAAAACTGCAAGAGAAGGCAGGGGAAACAGCAAGTCCTGACCCTCATCTATCATCCCCAAACAGAGCCAGGGATTTTCAGCAGAGAGGCAGGTTTTAAACAGGTGTTTACCAAAGTGATGAAAACAAACTGTGCCTCGATTCCTGATTGACTCGAGGCAGGTTGGAGAGAGCTCAAATGCTTGAATCTAGGCATGTAAGTTTGTCCCAGTTCTAGGAAAGATTTCTAACGGATAGCACGTCAGTGGCAACACACTCACCCAGCCTGCTTAGAGAGAACTGTGGTGTGAAGCAACTTCACAGCACGCCTTGCTCGGTGTTTGTAGGCAGGCTGAATGAAACTTTCACCTAGCTCCTTTCCAAACGTAAGCTTGCTGCGAATTATTAAGACAAATGAGGCTGGTTTACCTGAAGTGCTGATTGCTGGCTGAGGTCTTCTGGATGCGAGGGAGAGGTGAAGGCTTAAAGACCCCCTTCAGTTTTAGGAAGGTATTTCGGTAGAGGTGTTTTTTATTCTCATGTTTTTTCTTTGCACTTTGTTTCAGAGGAAATTCTGCTGGTGAGACTCTTTGTTTCCTGACCACTTGTTGTGGAAACTTGAGCACTTTGCACATGTGCAGGGATTCTACTCCTGAAACGTAAACAGAATATGCTAGGCTGAAAACCCTTAGTGGACCGAGGTCAGTGTAGGCTGGGCCAGTTTGGCTGCAATAACCTGGACACTCCTTCACCACAGTGCCTTTCTGTTGATTCCTTTATTTTAAGTGCACTTTGTGGTCTCTTCAGAGGATACATAGCATCTATGTAACAAACAAGGAAAATATCTAGGCTAGAGTTTGATTATCTGTGCTTATCTTGTGCCGGGTAATGTTCCCTGCACTTTAAACATGTTATCCCATTGAATTAAGGATTCTAATGAGACGAGTAGTCTTATTTTCATGATATCATAGCTAAGTCCAAGTTCACTGAGCTAGAAAGAGGCAGAACCAGGATTTGAACAGATCTATTTGATTCTGAAGATGGTACTTTTACACCATGCTTCCCAACCTCTTTTCATGAAGCAGGAAAATGTAAACTGTAAAGCCCAATACATATAGATTCTTATCATAAAAATACGATATGAAAAGAAGTCATGATACACCTGTATGGCACACTGTGATAGACTTAGTAGGCTCCTTGTAGGTAGTGTCAGCTGTCCCAGGGGCTCGATCACCTCAGCCCAGCTGCTCCCCTGAGGACGAAGGATTTCTGTTTCTCAGTTCCTGTGTCAAACATTTAGGGCATTTCCTTTGGAAAGCTCTGCTATGTACCATAGTAAACAGCAAACTACCTCTTCAAATGGAGAAGCTTGCCTTTTGGATTTAGCATATGATGAGTGCTAATTATTTGCAGATTCCGTGTTTATGAATTTGCCTACTCTCTAAAATTTATCTGTAACCCCAGATCAACATTTGTGGCTGAACAAGGTGACACTCTGCCTTCTTGCTTCCACCGTTGTGCTGTAAACAAGTGTTCTTTATGTGGTCCATAAAGTTTTACACATTTTTGCATTTTTTGTTGGCAATTTTGCCTTTTAAAAATAGCCCACAAGCTTAGTACTGAAAGAGTGTCTGGTTCCAAAGCACATGAGGTTTTGGTTTGCCTTATGGAGAAAATATGTGTTAAGTAAGTTTAGTTCAGGCATGAGTTATACTGCTGTTGGCCATGGGTTCAGTGTTGCTGTATCAACAATATATATTAAATTAGGTGTCAGTAGACAGAAACCCACATAAAGTGAGGTTAAAATTAAGGTTGCCTCCTTAAATTTCCTTGCTACAGCCAATCACCTCAATCCAGGGTAAGACTCTATAGGTATAGTGCTTTACAGTTTCCAAATGCCTCCTTGGGAAACTTGAAGGAAGAGGCATTTAAATGTTGGTCTTCTGGAAGTCTGAATGATGGGAACAGGTTATGTGCAGCAACACCATGAGTTCTGTAACTGACCCATTGAAAATCTGTAGTGATCCAGCCAGTTAAATAGGATGTGCGTAGCCTTTCTCTGCAGTCTTCTTAATTTAATAGCTGTCGCAATGTCAGACATGGGGCTTATGTCCATTGCTGGATCAAACGTAGCCATATCTACTGGGCCTGTTAAACTTGAAGGCTTTAAAAAAAAAAAAAAATATATATATATATATATATATATATATATAGAGAGAGAGAGAGAGAGAGATTACTTACTATATGATTATAAAACATCAGTTCATTCACTTACTCATTCATTCATTCAGGAGGTTGTCCAACAAATGCTTATTGGGTGTCAGTTGTGGACCGGGTGAATGTACTTAATGTCACTGAATTATGCATTTTAAAATGGTTAGAATGATGGCTTTGTGCTGTGTATATTTTACCACAACAAAAAATGGAGGGAGAAAAGTCTCCGTTCCCCGTGCTCCAGGCGCGCAGAGTCAATGGAAGAAGGACAGCAGGGAGCATCATGACGCAGCACCGGGGCTGTGCCATTCGTGCGCACAGAGCGTTATGAGAGCCCGCGTGGAAAACTTGATGTTCGTGCCACTGAGCTTCTATGTAGCAGAAGAAAGTTTCAAAGTTGTACATCGTGAGGACATTAGACTTTCAAATGTACAGTTATAGTGGGCAGCATGTGTGATCTTTTCACAATAAATTGTGTATGTAAAGTAGTTAGCTTTGGATGAGCTCATGTGACTAGGAAAACTGTTGATAATTCCGTTTTATATATCATAAGCATATGTAATTACATGGGTACTTACATATTTACATATAAAGCATATGCATAACTGTATACTTAGCTCATTATCCAAGCATCATCTACATAGTTTTAGTGTGTTACGACAGCGCTGGAGGAAGATATGAGAGGGAGAATGTGAAGAGAGTACAGAATTCAATGACCCATTAAGAGATTAACATGGTGGGTGGCCAGGGTTTTGAGGAATTTGGTCTATAGAAGTCAGGCAATAAAAATTGAACCTGAGAATCGACCCTGTCCGAAGGGTGCGAACTTGAACTCTCTTGTCATAGTGGTTCCAAAAAGGACTCAGAGAGCACATCTGAGATGTTAACAAAAATCACCTGAAAATGTATCTTGGGTCCTGATTCTCAGCCTCAAAAATATTCTGAATAAATAACAACCAGAAAAATTCAGAATTTAAGTAGACAGATCAAGTAAATTAAAACTTTAATGTGTGTGAATGAATTTTGAATCATTGGGGTAATTGTGTATTTGTCATGCGTGAAGTATCAAAGATATTTTGGTAAATTAGAGAATCTGAGAGATTACTCTTGGGCTTCCAATTTAAATTGAGTTGACTAATTTAAGACTTGTTTAAAAGTTTGATATTGAATAAGTGAAAAATGAACACCAGTTTAACAGTGCCAATTTCCCCTGACAATTTAAGAGTTGAAGATTATTGCCCTGGCTGGTGTGGCTCAGTGGATTGAGTGCCAGCCTGCAAACCAAAGGGTCATCACAGGTTTGATTCCCAGTCAGGGCACATGCCTGGGTTGCCGGCCAGGTCCCCAGTAGGGGGCATGCAAGAGGCAACCACATATTGATGTTTCCCCCCCTCTCTTTCTCCCTCCTTTCCCCTCTGTCTAAAAATAAATAAATGAATGAATCTTAAAAACATTAAGAGAAGAAAGAGTTGAAGATTATCCAGCTCTAGGTGAAAGGAGTGTAGAGACCTGAACCAGAGAACATGGATTTGTCATCCGAGAGCTGAGACAGAAAGCACAGTGGGCCTGGTGAGCTCCATATCCTCTCCCCTTCCCAACTTCTCTATGAACTCTCTTGCCAAAGCAAGATGATTTCCATCTTCCAAATACGACTTTGATGCACCTAATGGATGGGGCTAATATGCATCCAGAAGTCCATCTGCAAGGGAGTCTGAAAATACAGTTTTCAGCTCCCCAACCCCTGCAGTGCAGACAGGTCTACTAGAGGGGGAGGAGAAAGGACATGGCTCACCACGTCCACCACAGAGACATGGCTCTCCTCCTACTTCTCCACCTGCCCCTTACGTGTTGGCTTGCTTGGCCCTCTTTTTCCCATTCTACCTGCTCTTATTTAGTGACTGATTCTCCATCTCATTGCGTAAGCCAGGAAACTCTCCTGTGGACTCTGCCTCCTAGCAGAACCCCTGCAGCTCTCACCTATTTTGCATCCTCTCTGCCTCAGTCCAGTCCAGAAGGTCTTGGCTAGATTTGTGCAATAACCTTATGACTGATCTCCCCACACTATATGCCTAAATATTTCCCCAGGAATAACTAATGTAGAACAGTTCTTCACCTGAGTGAGCACATGCCTCCTTGGCGACATTCAGAAATGTGCACAGACTATTGATTGATGGCACAACAGGCACTTAGTTTGTGGGGACCAGGGATGCCTTCTGAAACATGCTACGTTGTCCCGCATAGCTGTGAGTTACCTGGCCCCGAATACCCACAGTGGCCCCTTTAGAAACAAGGATTTCTAGGTTAAAACTTTCAGAGACACTAGATTTCAAAAAACGTTGGTAACCAAAGCCAATTTTCAACTTTTAATTTCACTAAGTAGGTACTTTAAACAAAATTACTATCATCTTCTGCCACCATTATTTATAAAAGAATATATTTAATTCCAAAAAAACTTGTACACAAATGTTTATAGTAACTTTATCCATAATCGCCAAAGAATGAAAACAGCCCAAATGTCCATCAACAGGGGAATGGATAAACAAAGTGCAGTATATCCATGTGAGGGAATATCAGTCAGCCCCACAAAGGAAAAAAACTACAGACACTTCCAATAATGTGAATGAATCTCAAACCTGTTGTGCTGAGCACAGGTAGCTAGACAGAAGAGAGTACGTATTGGTTCTTCCTGTGTGAATGAGTTTACGTATATGAAACACGAGAACTACAAAGCTAATTAATAGTGACAGAAAGCAGTGCTGTCTGGAGGCAGGAGCAGGGAGGGCCGAGTAGGAAGGGGCACGTGGGAACGTTTTGGTGTGACAGAAGTTACACTGTGATTGTGGTGGTGGTAATACAGGTTATACATTTGTCAAAAATCATCAAGCATACACTTAAATAGATGGATTTTACTGTAAAGAAGTAATAGTTTAATAAAGTGGGTTTTTAAAAAGCTAAACACACCTCTGGTGCAAAAGGTAAAGGGATTAAGAAGTACAAATTGGTAGTCACAAAATCATCATGGGGATGTGAAGTACAGCACAGGGAAAATAGAGAATAATATTTTGATAACTATGGATGCTGCCAGGTGGGTACTGGAAATATCGAGGGGTCACTTTGTAAAGTATATGGTTGGCTAACTGCTGTGCTATACACCTGATACTAATACAAAATAATATTTAATGTAAACTGTAAGTGAAAAGTAAAATTTAACGTTCTTTTAAAATGAATAAACAAATAAAATACATTTATCATAGATTATGGCATTATTGTTCTATGTTCGACTCTAAGAAAATACTTTAGGGGCAGAAAGAGCACTTAAAATAAATCTCAGCCCTGGCCGGGTAGCCCAGTCGGTTGGAGCACTGTCCCAATGCAGAAGGTTTGCGGGTCCCATCCCTGGTCAGGGCACATGCAAGAATCAACCAACAAATGCATAAATCGGTGAAACAACAAATCAATGTTCCTCTCCCTTAATGTCTTTCTCCCTCTGTCTCATCAATAAATAAAAGATTTTTTAAAAATAAAAATAAATCTCTGCCGTGAAAGATTCTCTCTGTTCCTTGTAGAAACTACAGAAGATCTCTGTAAAAATATATTATGTGTCCTTAACTCCCTAAGGTAACAATAATAAAACAATTTACATAAGGACATTTTATCCCCCAAAGGGCAAAAAAAATAGGGGACATTCTTACAGTAATAAAATTGCTCACTTTTTTATGACTGGAAAATCAACAGTCTCTATGGATTAAACAAAGCATTCAAACCTGGAGCCCCTAAGGGCTGATGCTCAGGTCACTATCAACTCCCAGGCAGTGTTGAGCAAGTGACAGAAATCTGGTTTCTCTGATATTGTACATTTATGTGCTGCTCTTTTTCTAATTCAAAAAATTAAACTGTGTAATGTTTTGTGTTTAAAAAGTTAAATATGTGCCTCACACCCGTTAGGGTGGCTGCCATTAAAAAAAACACAAAATAGCAAATGTTGGTGAGGATATAGAGACATTGGAACCCTTGTTTACTGGTTGTGGGACTATAACATGGTGCAGCTGACATGGAAAATAGTATGGCAGGTCTTCAGAATAATTAGAACTAGAATTACTATATCATCCAGCAATTCTACTTCTAAGAATATGTCCAACAGAATTGAAAGCAGGATCTCAAAGAGATATTTGTATGCCCATGTTCACAGCAGCACTATTCACAATAGCTAAAATACAGAAGCAATCCAAGTATCCATCCACAGATGAATAAATAAACAAAATATGGTGTAAAATATAATGGAATATTATTCACCCTTAGAAGGGAAGGAAATTCTGACACATGAGAAAACACGGATAGACTCTAAGGACATATGCTAAGTGAAATTAGCCAGCTACAGAAGGACAAATACTACATGATTCCACTCAGATGAAGTACCTGTTTAGAACAGGCAAATTCAGAGACAGAAACTAGAATGGCAGCTGCCAGAGGCTGGGGCGGCAATGGGAACCAGGAATTATTTAACAGGTACAGAGTTCTAGTTTTGCAAAATGAAAAAATCTAGACATGGTTGCATAACAATGTGAACGTACATATGCCACTAAACTATACAATTAAAAATGGTTAGGATGTAAAATAGATAAATACAAAAAAATCAAAAGTCAGCAATGTTCCTTCCAGTAATTATGTAAATAGGCCTGTCTATGTTCAATAGCTTGATTCTTCGGTCCTTTTTCTAAGACAAATCCTGCCCATGTTGGAAGAGAAAAGTAACTAGAATAACATGAAAACGAAAATCCACCTTAGCCTGCGATATTGAAGTAGTGACCAGTTCACACTTACATCTTTTACCTGTGTTGTGGATTTCATGAGCTTGCACTTCATTTTGTAGGCCTTGAATAACTCCCTGGCTTCTTCGGAAGTGGGGTTGACATCAGGGCATGACTGAGAGAGATTATAAGTTTAGATGCCATGGCTTGTAAAAACCCAGAAGGCAAGATAGCATGATAGTAAAGGCATTACTTATGGCAAAAATATATAATTTTGACATATGTGATATAACCATGGTAATTTTAAAGACTAACACAGTTTTGATGCCAGTCCCTAAGAATAAAGATCTTTTACATGTGTTCATACACATTCCTGTAATATGTGTACCATTCAAATGTCGAAATTTTAAAAGTTTGATCAAAATCAATCAAGCTAGCTAACTGCTTAACCAGATGACAGTAGAGATACTAATGTTTTAGTGTGTTGACAAACAAAAGTTTTAGCCTAAAATTCCTCAGCAGAGATTAAGTACAAATATAAAATGATTATGAAGAGATGTGATTCTGAGTCATAGTTTCAACAATGCTTTAACATCTCCAAGTTTCTTTGGAATGTTAGTTATGCTTAAAAAAAAACCCTTAAATTGATATGCTTTCACTGTAGTTAAAAAAACAAATAAACAGTATATGGGCCCCACACCGTTTTAAAGAAATCCTAGATTATATTAATGCAAACACTTCACCACTTAGGACACAGGAAATTAATTCTCCAAAGCTTAGGAATCATGGCCTTAGAAGAAACCAGGTGTTCGTTTTTCTCCCGACTCTGCCTTTACCTGCTAACCTATCCTCATCCCAAACTTTCAGTTATTTCTCAGGTAAGGTCCATACACAGCTAGGATAGCATCCATATTGCAGAAATCACCAGGAACTGCTGGAAGCTGTGAGTATAAAATCGGTCAGCGTTGTTCGTGCTCTGGTCTGTGCCAGGTGCTATTGTGCAGATGATTAAAGAAACCTCTGGACCTACCACCTCGGGGAAGCCTGGAAGAAGAGTCCTGCATTTGACAGGTGCCAGAGACAGCCTTAGGCTGTGGGGATGCCATTTGTAGACCAAGGTGACCGAAAAGCGCCCAGAAATCTTCACGCTGATGAACTTATTCACCTGAAGGCAACAGAAAGAATCAACATTTCCGACACAGAATTGTCATAATTCAGGTGGAAATCATAGACATTTACATGATGCCTGGAAGGAAATTTGGGACTAACATTCACAGATAGCTTCGGTCTAATTCTGTTAAATCAGGAATGGGTTTTAGGTTTTGTGCTGAAATTTGTTTGTTGCTATGGAGGGCAGGAAGAGGAGTGGGGAGAAAATATTTGTAATTAATGTAGTCATGTCTTATTAGAAAGAAAGTCAGATTCCTTTTAGACTGAAGATAAATTGTGGATCAGTTTACAGGTATTTCTCTTTTTTTTTTTAAGGTTTTTAAAATTTGTTTTTAGAGAGGGGAAGAGAGGGAGAAAGAGGGAGAGAAACATCAGTGTGTGGTTGTCTCTCACTCGCCCTCTACTGGGGACTTGTCCTGCAACCCAGGCATGTGCCCTGATCTGGGAATGGAACCAGTAACCCTTTGGTGCACAGGCTGGCACTCAATCCACTGAGCACACCAGGCAGGGCTTACAGGTACTTCTGAGTCCTAATTCTACCCCTGAGACACAGACCGTCTCGCCTGTAAAATACTGTAGTTGATAACATCTGATTCCCTTGATATTGAGAAAAATAATTTATAGTTCCAACATGTTTCAAAGTTTTACAAGTCTTCATATTACTGTGAAACATTAAAGTCAGAGAAATTTTATAAATGACAAGAATGAAAAAGTGTCGATAAAGGAAGAACTTCTTAAAGCCCAAGTGCACATCTGCAGATTTGTACAGCATATTTAAAGTCTTGTGTAGATAAAGTGTCCTAATAAAGATGTCAGCTGCCTTATGCATGCTAGGGTTGTTGCTTGGTTACAAGTTACAGTCCCTGGTTTCCTGAAGGCTGACTGCTGAGGTAATAAGAACTGCATAGTCTAAGCCATTAGCTACCCTGATTTCTTTAGATAAAGGGTGAGGAAACCTTGGCTCCTGAGTATTAGGAATCTCACACATGCAGGCTTGCCTGGTACAGTTTCTTGACCTGCTCTTTACTTCCCTAGCCCTCCAGCACTAAGCGGTACCTCTTTAAAAATAGCCATCTGAACAGTATACGTAGGACACATGGCCATCATCAATGATCCTGTAAATGATATAGAACAGAGATCTGGAACTACTTTCTACATAAAAGCCCGACCAGTAGGTGAGCCACATCCACATTAATAATTTTAAATTTTGTAATAGCCACATTAAAAAGAGCAAAAAACATGTGACGTTAATTTTAACATTTTATAACTAAATATATCCAAATATTAACATATCAACATGTAACAAGTATAAAAATTATTAAGATAGCCCTGGCTGGTGCGGTTCAGTTGGTTGAAGCATCATTCTGTGGACTGAAGACTCATGAGTTCCACTCCCGGTCAGAGCACATACCTAGGTTTCGGGTCTGATCCCTGGGTGGGGCACATGCCTAGGCTGTGGGTTCAGCCCCCAAGTCGGGGCATGTATGAGAGACAACTGATCAATGCTTCTGTCTCACATCAATGTTTCTCTTGTCTCTCTCTCCCTCCCCCTTTCTCTAAAGTCAGTAAGCATGTCCTTGGTTGAGGATTTTAAAAAATTAAGCTATTTTACATTCTCATTTTTTGTGCTAGGTCTTTAAAATCTAGTGTGTATTTTACACTCACAGCATATGTCAGGGATTCCATGACCGCAGGTGGCTAACGGCTTCCATGCTGAATAGCACAGCTCTACACCCATGGTGCCATCAGGGGCTGCTTGTTCAGTGCATACAAAATGCAGTACACGCACACACGCACACACACACAGCTAACTGTGGAGGAACTGAGAAAGTCTAGCACAGAGGTTACAGACTGGCAGTTCAGAAGTATTTCATTTAGTCTTCTCAGACTTTGAATTAATTGCTAACTTTTAAAGATCAGGCTATTTCCAACAAAAAAAATTGAATTTTTGGCTTTTTAAAAATCGTAAAAGATAGCAAGCCCAGGCCATATTCCCACGTGGTAACAGCCTATGGCCCTGAGTAGAGGCGGCCCCTTCAGGGGCACAGACTTCCCAGTCCACTACAGGTCTGCCAGGCAGGCTCACTCCCCCTTTATCGGAATTTCTGATCCTCGATCCCACAGAGAGTCACAGTGAGCGACTAACAGAAGTAATTTCTACACAGTGAGATTGAGGAGAAGACTTGCACTTTGAACACTGTATACTTTCCTATTTTAAAAGTGTTTTATAGTAGGCACAAAAATGATTTTCTAGTAATAATTGTTAAAACTACTGTTTAAAGTAACTGCTACTTAGCAAAGATGAATCTATCAAGAAAGGACCAAGTAAAATGCCAAGTGAAGAAGGACCAAGTAAAATGCCAAGTGAAGAACTGAAATAAAGTTTTATCAGATCAATCCTGGCTGGTGTGGCTGAGTAGATTGAGTGCCAGCCTATGAACCAAAAGGCTGCTGGTTTGATTCCCAGTGGAGGCACCTGCGCCTGTTGCGGGCCAGGTCCCCGGTTGGGGGCATGCAAGGGATTGATTGATGTTCCTCTCCCTCTACTTCTCCCTTCCTTCCCCTCTCTCTAAAAGTAAATGAATAAAATCTTTAAAAAAAAAAGATTTATCAGATCAACTGGCTAGTGCAGACATTCAAACTAAATAATTCAGTTCTCTCATCCTCTTTTCCTCTATGGTACATTTTAGACACTCAAAGTAAATTATTGTTACAGCATAAGAAATGACCAGGAAAATATAATAAACTAAAATTTTACCCAAATTTCAACTGGATCATCAAGTTTTCCCTTTGAAGGCCATATCCATTCCCTTTTAGTGTTTCCTCTTTTGCTCATCACTATGCCTCCATCCTGATTAAACATCATTGATATTATCTGGCTGCAAAAAAGACAAAAACATGACTCATGTAGAAGGAGGAAAATTCACGGACTCACTGATTTGGCCGAGGTGACAGAAGTCACCAGGTCGCAGCCTTCAGGAGTGTAGGACTTCCCCTATCACATTCCTGGAGGATGGTCACCTCACCTTTGCCTGTCTCCCCTGAAGAGAAGGTTGGCCCCTACCTCTCAGATGATCAACATTTCCCTTCTCTGAGACGCATCTCTCCCATTTCGTCACCCTCATCTGGAGAGTCATAGGAATGGACCCCGTTAGCTGTGATTAGGTACCATGTGGCCCTGCTGCCTTTGGCTGTTTGCTGATTGGATCTGGATGGAGCACAGTTCTCACCCAGAACTGTGTTCCAAATGGATGCAACGATATACACAAAAGGCCACGAGGATGGTGGTGGGCATAGTGTATTCGAGAGACTGAAAGAAAGCTGGTGTGGACAGAGTCCAGAGTGGTACAAATGAGGCTGGAGGGAGTGACTGGTGGGGCCAGATGTGCAGGGCTTCCTTCCCCACATCACGAATTTTAGCTTAAGAGCAAAAAGTCATAGAAGGATTTAATAAAGAAGCACAGAAGCGACGTGATCAAAGAGGTTGGTAAGGAGCTAAAGTAAATGTTGGAGACCAGTTACAAAGTCACGGCAGTGGGCCAAGAGAAAGGATGACAGCTGGGACTAGGGCAGGGGTGAGACGGGGACACATGCACGGATCCAGGAATCTCGATTTGGATAGATGGGACTTGGGTGATGCAGAGCAAGAATGTGTCAATTTTATCTTCCCTGTACTTTAAATGTCTCTGAATACAGCCTAGCATTTTATTAGCTTTTCTGGATCCATAGTATTACACTATGTGCTCATGTCTAAAACATCTTTTTGTCTTGTGTCTTCTCAGCAGAGCACCTGGCAAGGAGAAGGAGCTTAACAAAAGTCTGAATCACACTGGAAAAAAAAAAATGGATTCAATTAAACGAATACATATTGGGTAACTTTTAGATGCAAGACAATGTTTAGGCCCTAGGAACTCCCAGAGGGAGGTATTCTTTCTGCACTCGGCATATTTTGAGTCTTGTGCTCATAATTACTTTGATAGGTAACATTTATTGGGAGCCTACTATGCACCAAGTCTCAAATACATGTTTTTAACAGGCAGTGTTGCTTAATGGTTACAAACACTGTAAAGCCAGATGGTTAATGGTATTGCAACCGGCTCTTCCATTTCCTAATTGAGTAAACTTGGACATAATTCTTAAATTTTCTGTGGCCCAGTTTCTTTATCTTAAAATTGGCAATAACAAAAGCATCTACCTCGCAGAGCTGTGGACTAAATGAGGTAACACATGTAAAGCAGTTTGAACAGTCAGGTGCCCTGTAAGTTCTCTGAAAGTGCCGGCTTTTATTAACAATCCCATCGGTAGGTATGGACTCCCATTTGCCAGCCGAGAAAGTAGACTGAGGGAGATTAGTAAATAGAGTACCTGCCACCTAATGTCAAGTTTGACAGAGGGGCTCACCACTTAAGGACTGGTAACATTCACAGTATAAAAGTGCGCTTTTGGGATAATCCAGGAACCTGCACTTCAACACATAGGCTGGAGGAGCGAAGAAACCAAACTAGAGAAAAAAGAAGAAATAGGAGTCCCAAGCCTGGACATCTACAGCACATTCCCTCCTGGAGAGCCTACCCTTTCACTCACCCTGGGCACTCCAGTCTTCAGCTGTTCTCATTCCTGCAGTCTTCCTGTTCTCATTTCTTAGACCTGCACGGCGCCTAAGGAAGACCCTAACCATCCACCTGTGCCCTGCAGTGGGCGCTCTAGCTACAGCAACTGTCTCCCTGCCCGTGTGGCCTTCCCTGTACTCTGAAGTCTGGCAACAACGGTCCCCTTCCACGCCTGCCTTTGATTCAGATTCCTGCTGGTGCAAGGTGCTGAGGTTTTTCACGAAGACTCCCTTTTGGTGGGATGACTGATTCGCAACAGAAAAATTGGTTTAAAATATCATTAACAGTGAAACAATGAAATCCCTTTGGAGGTAGCTTTTTTGTTGTTGTTTTTGTCCTCTCTCTTTCAGAGTCTGCAGTTCTGCTGAAAGCAAACAGTACCAAGGAATGGTCTGGGGTGCCCAGGATGAAATTACACAGGGGCGGGACTTAGTCCTGAGGCTTAGCACTTTGGGCTTCTGTGAAGTTCCCAAAATATCATCAGCAGATGGTATGGTATTCATCTGCTTAGTTACTATCATCAAAGAAGACAGGGAGAGAATGAGGAAGGCAACCACAGTAGGGCGGGGTGAGGGGAGGATTTTGTCATCTCCTGTTTGTTTCATTGATATAATTGTTGTCTTGGACATTTGATTTTATGTGATGAATAATCACAGGGATAATTTCCCAGTATAAGCTATAGACTCTTTGGCAATATTAGAGTCCAACCAGGGCACTGAACATTCTGGTTGCTACCCAGCATCCATTCTCTATCCCTTCCTTTCTTTCTAACAAATTCCTGTGTATTGAGCTCTTCACCTCTCACAGAGTCCACCCCGGTTTACAGGGGAGGATGCTGAGTTGTCTAAGCTCATAGGTGCATGGCATTCCCCTGAAAGCTGTTTTTGGTTCAGGGGTGGGCCTGGGATGAAGTTACATAAAGACAGAATTCATAATGTCTAAGCTTTGAGCAGTTGTAGGTGACATACCTGAGACCTAAGATAAAAGGGAGTGACCAATCCAGGTGGGATCAACAGGATATAGAAAGGAATCAGAGGATGACACAGACTTTGAGGTGAGAATATAAGAATATCTAGACCAGAATGAGGAGAAATAAGAGAATCAAGCCTTGCAAGTTTTCCTCAACACCCTTGAGAGGAGGGATTGGTGGTTAACAGATTAATGCTAGTGTGACCCATCTTATGTATGTTTACACTTCTGAAATTCTACTATACATGATCAGTCAAAATAGAATTGAGGATGGAGAGAGGCAGAGACAGAGAGACAGAGAGAGAGAGAGGTAATCATTTAGATTCAGGTGTTGCCCTTGTGATCAAATGCAAAAAAAAAAAAAGACTGTCATATTTTACAGCTTCTCCCAGGAAGAGTAGGGATTTTCTCCATCCCTTGAATCTAGGTTGGGCCATATGACTTGCTTTGATCAACGAATCATTAGCAAACACGATGCTAGCGTAGCTGGGAAAAGTGCTTATGCACTGGGATTCATCATCACTGTTGTTGCTTTTGGAGCCCAGCCACCATGTGAGGAAGCCTGAGCGGGCCTGCTAGATACTGGAGACACGTGCCCCAGCTGCCCTGCTGCTCCAGCCAACACCAGCTACGTCTGACCCCAAAGCCTATGCTCGTAACTCTCATAACCATCATCATCACCATCACAGCTACTCTTACTATTACTCAGGTAGTATGCACTCTCTTTTTCTCAACATGTTAAGGGTTGGAAAGAGAAAAAAAAACATTGTAATTAGAGTCTAAAAGCTGACTTCAATGTTTTTCTTTATCATGTGACCTTGGAAAGGGTATATATCTTCTTGGAGCCTCAGTTTCCTCAGCAGGGAATTAGACCTAACCACAGGTTTCTGGGAAAATTAAATAACATGAGAAAGTGCTCTCTTGACTTGACTTAAAGTGATATACTCATATATTTGCAATTAATAAGGGGGACATGTGTTAAGCAAGCTCACCAGAAACAATTTCCAAAGAACCGACCTTTAACAATCCCTAGAAAATCAAGTGAAAATATATTTGTTTTTCATAAAAAGAAATTGTACTTTTCCACCTTGTCTGTGGTATCGCAGAATAAGATGTTCAAATTAAAATGCCATAAAATTACATAGTGTTTCCGACTCTTTCGAAACGGTGAAACTGCCAGGGTTGGGAGAGGAAAGTATGTGCTTTCTCAGCCTTTGAAATGCTTCCAGATTCTGTCATCTTCTTTTCATCTCAACATCAAAGTTGGGAAAAGCTCTTCCACCAAGGACAGGTGTTTACATGCCGCTCACCGAGTCACTTTGCTGCCCCATTAACCTGTCTCTTTTTTTATTTGCATCTTGAGAATCAAGCATTAGTCTTGTATTTCTCTTAGTTTTTTGCTGACCTGCGCTCACTCAGCTGGCAAGCTGCTGACACATTTTGACAGGTGATTGAGCTCATAAAAATAGCCAAGGAAAGGAAACAGGGAGAAGGGGCTTCACCAGAAGCATGATCAGCATACAAGAAATGCTGAATGTCGCAGAAACACAAAAAAGCATATTTATTAACTGGTTAAAAAAGAGGTGGGGTTCCTTGCTTTCTGGATGACCTAATTCTTAATAGCCAGGGTCTTGAAATCAAGAAAAGTCAAAACATTGGATATGGGAAAATATATGTTTGAGGCTCAATCAATAAACTCAAGTTCAGCAAATCTAGAGGGTAAGCTTGCCTACTTGGTGACTTAGTTCACTGAGAGTCTGCCTTGGGAATAAGTTACAATGTCCATTGCTTCCCAAAGTTCCAAGGGCCAGAAATGCTTTTCTAAGCCCACATTTCACCTTTTTTATTTGCTGCATTTATATATTCAGTGTGCCTTTAGTTCAAATTTTCCATCTAAGACGCTTTAACTATGAGTTGCCAACTAAATGAAAATCAAGCACATGGAAGAGGAAGAGGCATGAGGCAAGTAATGTCCTAAAGAAGGGTAAATACAGAGGAATAGTAATTATAATGAGTTGCATAGTGTCCCCCTGACATTCATGTCCACCCTGAACTTCAGAATGTGACCTAATTTGGAACTAGGGCCTTTGAAGATGTAATTAGTTAAGGATCTTGAGATGAGATCATCCTAGGTTTAGGGTGAGTCCTAAATGCAATGACTGGTGTCCTTATAAGAAGAGAAGAGGTCACAGAGAGACACACAGAGAAGATGGTGATATGAAGACAGAGTCAGAGATCTGAGTGATGTGTCCACAAACCAAGAAACACCAACAACTGCCAGCAACCACCAGAGGCTAGGACAGTGGCATGACATGGGTACTGCCTCAGAGTCTCCAGGAGGAATCCACCCTGCCAACACCTTGATTTCTGATTTCTAGCCTTAACTGTGAGAGGATAAATTTCTGTTATTTTAAGCACTCAACTTATGATAATTTGTAATGACAGCCTTAGGAAACTAATGGGTAGTCCTGAAGAGACCTGCAGCCTCTGCTACCTGTACTTGGTTGGCTGTGGACATTTTGACTTTCTCACCCAACTCCTTCAGCTCCCCTTTGGCCTTACCCTCACCCATGCTGACACCCCTTACCATCACCTCTAAGTTGTGAGATGAGTGGAACTGGAGTCAGGGGAGGCTGTGGGATATGGTGAAAATCAGGAGGACCTTTGGAATAAGCATAAGTTAGGTTTGGGGATGGCACTGTAATAGAAATTGAGGTCAAGATCCTCATGAGCAATTCCCAAGGAAGAAGAAAAATCACCAGTTTTACAGAGAACGGGGTAGGTCTTCCTGGTCAGCCCCCTTTCTCGAGCAATGTCATATCTCTACGCAACCATCTCTGGCTTTACAAACAAATAGCTATGCTGCGGTGTGTGTCCTAAAGCGGTAGAGAGCAGCAGTCCTTTAAAACCCCAACCTTCGTGCTTCCTGTGGCAGCATCTCTCAGTCTCGTTCCTGCCTATACACTGTCACATGTGCACACATCCTCAGCCTTGGAATTTCCCAGTACACTCAGGGATCCTCAAAATTCCCCGCCCCACACAGCCTCTGCCCCTTCTTCCTGCTGCTCAGAATCACTGCTTGGATAACTTCTCAGCTCTTTACCTACCTATCTTCATTCTGTCTATCTATCCATCTATCACATGTCTTTTAAAAAACACTTTACTGAGCTATGATTGACACAAAAAGCTGTACATATTGAACGTAAACAGCTTGATGATGAGTACATAGCTGTAAAACCACATTGTATGCATAAACATAGCCATCATCTCCAAAAGTTATCTATCTCCATCTTATCCTACCTTAGAATACACTAAAAACTTTCATGGTAATTGTTCATATTTAGGTTTCACAACCATACTATGGAGTAGATATAATATACATATATATGAATTTTAATAATAATATTTAGTTTTGTCTGATTGTAAACACAATGATACCTATGTAAGTTAAATGATTATAAATACTGTATAGACTGCTATTGTTCTTCACTATTTTATACATTGTATTAATGTATAATATATTATACTTCTAACATTTCCAAGTATTTACGTTGTTCATTTACTTGTCATTCTTAATGGGAATGTTACATAACTCAAACCACCAAGAAATTCTGCTGCCCTCACAGAGGCCTCTAGTGAATAGTTTTTTAAATGTGTGAAAATCAAGAAAAGAAGAAAATTTCTCAATTGGCTCAAATCAAAAGATAGCCAAAATAAACGCACAGATACAAGACAAAGTAGACAACAATATTCAGAGGAGGCAGGGCTTCAAAACTAGAGGGAACTTCAAGATCATGACCTCTAAGAACTTTGCAGAAATCTTGAAGAGGACATGAGACTTTTCCTGGGGTGTGAAATGGGGGTTCTGTGCATTCTTGGGGCCTTACCTTCACATAGATCCCTCAGTTCTTAGAGCCACAACATCACCTCTTTGATAGCACAGCTAGATTCTTTGAGATCCACAATCTCTTGGCCTGTTCTATTTGCAAGTCCGTACATGGAACATGTGTATGTTTCATCTTCCTTATCCATTTTCCCAGTCAGACTGACCATTTAAAAGTTTGCTTTCCCATCCTCCCCTTCGTCAGGCTCGTTCTCTACCCCTTAGCTTACCCGTAAGTTTTAGTTTGTCTGGAATCTCACATACCCATTAGGAAAAGAAATGCTACCACATCCAAAAGGTGTAAAGGTCCCAAGAATAACTTGATTTGGCAAGTCACTGAATATGTTGGTGTACATACCACCCCAAGGTGGGGCAGAGTAGCTTTGGCAGACAGCAACACGGCCAGAAGGATAGATAAAATCAAAGTTAAGGAACGGACATTGATAAAAAACAACAAGAATGCTAACAATAATTCTTATATAGAATGCCACAAACTCTCAGTCTATTTAATAAGCTGTTTACAGATAATGCGGCAGAAGTCTGGAGAGGGTGGCTTGATTCCCCAGGCACTGAGCATGGCAATGATAGGGCCAGGCCAGCACACAGATTCCCTGACTCTCAGCTGCATGTTCTTACCATACATTCAATTACCTGCAGCCTCATTTTAGCCCCAAATTCTTTGAAACCAACCATGTGAGTAACAACAGGTAAGTCTGGTCAGACCGGTTCTGTTAATGTCAAAGCCACTGGAAACCAAAGTTGTCCATTGGTACCCAGCATTGCCAGGTGAGGCCATTTCAGCATACAGCAGGAGGACTGGCTCTCCCCACCAACGTCTATGAAAAGATATGGATGGGCAAAGGAGGCCAAGGGATAATTATGGATGTGCTATCTGTTTGGTAAAACCTAGCTGTACCTAACTATCATGGCCTCTTGAGATCTGTTTCATTTTGGATTTGTAAAAATTTGTTATGCAAGCCTTCTTCTCTCTAAACTAGATTCTGTAGATATACTAAGTCCCCATGTGGTTCTCACTAATTAGAAAAATGAATCAAGGAGAACTCATTTTCTCAGAACCACATGAGTACTCAGGTGCTTAACAAAAACATTGGCTATAATCAGAGGTTTTCTTAAATAGAAGTAAAATTTGTAAACTGGAGAATTTGTCCCAAACTCTTTCTCCGATTGACTT
>VMDR010005749.1:0-49460 GCA_007922815.1 Macrotus californicus | reverse complement strand
GAACGGGAGGGGAGGGAAAGGCGCCGGGAGCCTGGGGAGGGGGAGGGGAGGACTGCGGCGGACGCAGCCGGGAGCGGGGGTCGGGGGGCAGGGAGGCGGGGCGGGGATCGTCGGCCGGCTGCGGGCAGGGGCGGAGCTGGAGGGGCGAGGCCGAGGCGGAGCTGGGGAGCCAGCCAGATCCAGCGGGGAGAGAGGACGGAAGGCAGAGGGAGCGGGAGAAGGGAGGGCAGAGGGAAGGCTGCCAGAGAGATTTGGGGGGGAGGGGAGTTCGCTGGGAGAGGGGCGGGGCAGGACGCTGGAGGAGGAGCGAGGCGGGGGTGCGGGGGTGGGCATTGGGTGGGATGGCCCTGCGCGAGGGGTGGTGTGGGCGGGTGTGCCCCGCGAGGGAAGCGACATGGTTTCGAGGTAGGGTTTTGGGGAGAGGAAGCAAGAGCCATTTCCTGCCTGCGGCGAGGACCCTCCTTTGAGAGCCCCCCCCACCAGTTGCCCAATGGTGACACCTCCGCCCCTCCGCTGGCTCCTATTTCACCAGCTCCCGCAGTGACAGCTGGAGGGCCTAGACGAAGCTATTGCTCCCCACCCTGGTCTCCCACCTTCCACCCTCTGCCCAGAGAATTGATTCATCCCTGACACCCCCGGGGCAGGAGCCCTGATGGGCTGGGGCTGGCTCCGGCAGACCCGCCAGGTGAGGGGGCCGCTGACTCCTGGAGCTGGCCAGAGCTTGCAGAAATGGCTTCAAGATCTTCTCTTTGGGCCACCTGCAGAGATCTCTTTGCTGTCTGAAATCCCCCTTCCCTCATTTTCCCCGTCTGTACCTGGGGACATCACCTTCGGAGCTCCTAGGGAGAGCTGATGGGGAGACGTCGGGCAGGCCTGGGGCCCAGGGGAAGGTGCCAGGAGAAGCCTATTTGAGCAAGGATGTGTTCTCTCCTTAGGGTGTGTGGCCCGGTCCCCAGGAGGAGCTCCCTGGGGTTGCCATGAGAGAGACCTTGGAGGCCCTCAGCTCCCTGGGTGAGCCAGCAGAACTGAAGGAACCTGGGCTTGGGGTGGGAACTCAGGGGCTTGCTGGGCTCGTTGCCTCTCTGCGATAAAGAAGGGAGATCCATCCTCAGAGACTGCAACCTCAAGCCTCCGGAGACCCTGGAAGCTCTTGGGCAAGCACCCTTTTGGGTCTTACCTGGGTGTTTGTGAATGCCCGGCCCACGCCGGAGGTTGTGCTAGACCCCACGCGCACACAGATACTCACAGGGCACCAGGGTGTGCAATCCACTCTGTCCTTCCTTCACCTGTCCCTGACTCCACACAGAGGGGCTGAGGTTGAGCAATCCGGCCAGACTGCTGGGGAGCCTGGCTGTCCCTTGTCCACGCTGACCAGAGACCCTTCCTTCCTGAGCAGGTTGGGAAAAGCCCCTTGGGCGGGTTGGGAAGGGGAAGAGCCCCTGCCTTCGATCGTCTCTTCTGTCCCGGATGCTTTACTTGGACCCATGCTTCTTCCCGTAACAGGCTTCTCTGTGGCACAGCGAGAGTTGGCCCCCCAGAGTGAGCCTGGGGATGGGTCCCATAATGCCCAGGAGCAGATGTGCCCTCCCAGGCAAGAGAAAGCACTGGGTTCCTGTTCGGGTAAGTGAGCGGTCACCCCGCGTGGTGGTTCAGGCCAGTCTTTCTTTCTTCGACCAGTACTTACTGAGCACCTGCTAAGTGCCTAGCACCATTCCAGATAGTTGGAGTACCTCAGTCACCAAACAGGCGAGGGCCCCTACCTTCCAGAAGCGTAATCCTAGTGAGGGCAGAGAGTCAACAAGCAACCCATGTAAAAACAAGTACACTTATAACCCCTGTTAGAAGAGGGTACTGCTGGGAAGGGGAGGGGGGGAGCCTGAGACTACTGTTGGTGAGGATGGAGCAGAATAAGCCTAAACAAGGCGGTGAGAGCAGCCTCACTGGGAAGGTAAGATCTGAGCAAGGTCTGAAACAGGGAGGTGGCTAAACAGATACCAGGAGAAGACATCTAAGAGAGGGGTGTGCCAGGCATTCTGACACCCCAGCCTTCTCCAGGGATTTGCCGTGGAACTGCAATGCATCTGGCGGCTGGGGGGTCCCAGGAGCCCCATGTAAACCTAGGGGCAGGGTCTGTCCTTGCTTATGCACACATGTTGTGACTTTAGCCACCATGTAGAGCCTAAGCAGGGACCCTACTTGAAGGAGCCTGAGGTTTCCCGGAGGGCTGGGAACTCCACCACTGCAGGTGTGCCTTGAGCTGGGTGCTGTCCTTGCCTGTGGGGTTGGGAGTGGGGTTTCAAGCTCCCCTACTTCCTAGCACCAGTGGGGCCCTCTGTCCCTTTGTGACATTTGCGGTAGCTTGAGGTGGCCTGTTCTTTGCCAGGGCACGAGGCCCCCAGACTGGAGGAAGGCGCCCACATGGAACAGGCTGAGGCTCCCTGCAGAGGAAGCCAGGACCACCCACCAGGGAAGGCTGAGCCTGCAGGTGTCTGCCCAGGTGAGTCTTCCCAGTGCTCCATCCCAGCAGGGGACCAGGTGGAGGGGACGGGCCCTGCAAGCTCCAGAGCTGCTCTCTGATGTGGCAGCCACTCTAGGCCCTTCCACCACAAGGTGAATCAGGCCATGGCACCTCTCTGCTCATAGAGCTTCAGCACCCAGAGGGAATTCTGCATCCATAGGTGATGGAAATCAGAGAGGCTGGTCGCCAAGAGAAACACCAAAACACCCCATGGCCGCGTCCTCTCTACATCCTAACTTTCCCCTCCACTCCCACAGTCTAAGTACAGGCTTGTCCATGGCCTTGGATCAACCTGTTCATTGGCCCTCCCCAGACAAGCCCCTCCCCCACATCTCCACTGATCTCAGCGGTACCCAGATGCTCCCAAACGGTTGTCTGACTCCTCTCCCCACTCCCCAGGGCCATCCAACAGTTGATTCTCTCTCCACAGTCCTGCCTGTCACTTCCTTCCACTACCACCAAACCTTGTCATCTTTTGCCTGGGCGATGTCATTTATTCCACAAGGATTTTGGTGACACTAGGCCCAGTCTGTTAGGTAGATTGGAAAGAAATGGGCTTTAAAGCGACACAGACCTGTAAGAGCCCTGGTTCCACGTTCCCTCGCTGAACGATCTTGAATGCTACCTGACCTCCAGGAACCTCAGCGTGTCCCCCTGGAAAGGGCAACGTCACGCCTTCTGTGAAGGTTTGTGATGATGCGTACACGGGGCATCATCCATGTTCGGCAGTCAGCACATGGTAGCCACCCTCGTTTTTATTAGACGCGGAAGGAAATAGAACGCAAGGTGTTTGCTCTCCAGAAGCTAAACTCTAGTTGACACTGACGCGAGCCAGAGTAAAGAGCTCACAGGTAACAATGAAGCCCTATCACAAGTACGTGTCTACAGTACGCACTCTAGGCGTCCGTGTAAGAGATCCTCATGCGCTGGATTTGTCAAAGATTTTGCTTTGGGCTGCGTTCTGAGAAAGGTGTAGACTTCAGCGCTCATGAGGGTGGGGTGCAGGATGGGAAGACATTCTGGGCTGAGAAAAGACTTCCAGGTAGGGAAGTTGACGTGTGTCTGGGGTCAAGAGCAGAGCAGCCTGGTGACAGCGAAGGGCTTATGCCTGGGAGTAGTTAGAAAGTTGGGCCGGGTTGGGGTGGGCCTCAGAAGCAGCTAGAACTGACTTTACCCTGTTAATAGGGAGCTACGGATGGTTCTGGAATAGATGGGTGGCACAATAACAATGGAAGCAGTAGCACAACGAGTAGATGAGCAGTTGTTTGGGACTGATGGGCCAGGAAGAGAGACTGGGAACAGATGTAATTGGGACCACCCCGGGGTGATGCGGCCAAGGCTCAGGGTGTTACAGACTTTTCGGGCCAGGCAGGAACTCGGATCAACTGGTTCAGTGGGTCTCAAAAATGAATCACCTTGGGAGCTTTAAAGAAAGAACAGATTCATATGCCCTGTTCCCATTGATGCGTTTTATAAAAGTTCCCCAGGAGATTACGATGTGGCACCAGGTTTGGGAACCATGAACTAGTCCATCCCTTACACTTGGGCAAACTAACGAACTTAGCTCAAAGAGGTAAGTTAATCAAAGTCACGCTGCTAGTTAGTGACAGAGGAGACCCCAAAGGGACACTCTGGGTCTAGGCTTTCAGCCCTTTCCTCTCAGCTGGGCCCCTCAGTGCCCAAGGGGGGCCAAGCTCCAGGAAAACCCACCTCAAATGCGCTCCCCCAAAGGTGAGCACCGGTCACTTGATCACTTGTTCCCTGTACACGAAATCCCCTCCTCTTTTTGAACTGGGATTTCTCACCAGGCTGTAGAAGCAAGAACAGGGCTGGAGGAGAGGGGGCTGGAGAGACAATAAGAAGGAATACAAAGTCCCCCGGTGGAAAGCCTGAGAGCAGGGGAAGCTCAAAGTTGAGGGTCAAGGTCCCAGGGTAGTGAGCCCAGCAGCTGGGAGGAGGCTGCAGCCCTCACACTGAAGTGAGGGGGAGGTCTGGGAATAGGAGCTATTTGGTGATTAGCAGGCTGAGCTGCAGCCCATTTTCAGGATTCCGGAGGGCAGCTGCCTAATTGAGGATGAGAGGCTGTGGTTCCAGAAGGAGCCTGCCTGCGGGACAGGACGACCTGGGGCGGCTGTGGAACCCAGAGTGAAGCCTGAGAGTGGAAACTTGAGCAACATTCATATTCAGATGCAGGGAAAGTGCTCTCCTCTACTTAGGGCGCGCCTGGGAGAAAGCCCCCCAGGAGGGCAGCACCCCAGCATCCTGCCTGCCCAGAGGGAAGCACGAGGACCTAGTGATGATGGTCCGATTTGGTCACTTCCAGGAACCTTCCAGTAGAGTGGACAGAGCGGAAGCCAGACTGCAGGGCTCCAGGAAGGGGTGGTCCACTGGCAAATAAACCCTGCAGAAATAAACGTGGGGCTTAACAGACGTCGTGTTCTGACTTTTCAGGAGCCGAGTGGATGATTCGGAAAGTGAAGGTGGAGGAGGAGGATCAGGAGGCAGAAGAGGAGGTCGAGTGGCCGCAGCATCTGTCGTTACTCCCAGGCCCCTTTCCCACACCTGACCTGGGGCCTCTGGCCGCGGCGTATAAGCTGGAACCGGGAGCCCCAGGGGCACTAGGTGGGCTCGCGCTGGCCGGGTGGACTCAGGCCGCAGAGAAGCCTTACGGCTGCGGGGAGTGCGAGCGGCGGTTCCGGGACCAGCTGACCTTGCGGTTGCATCAGAGGCTGCACCGCGGCGAGGGCCCCTGCGCCTGTCCGGACTGTGGCCGCAGCTTCTCACAGCGCGCGCACATGCTGCTGCACCAGCGCAGCCACCGCGGCGAGCGGCCGTTCCCGTGCTCCGAGTGCGACAAGCGCTTCAGCAAGAAGGCCCACCTAACTCGCCACCTTCGCACGCACACGGGCGAGCGACCCTACCCGTGCGCAGAGTGCGGCAAGCGCTTCAGCCAGAAGATACACCTGGGCTCGCACCAGAAGACGCACACCGGCGAGCGGCCCTTTCCCTGCACTGAGTGCGAGAAGCGCTTTCGCAAAAAGACACACCTGATCCGCCACCAGCGCATCCACACGGGCGAGAGGCCCTACCAGTGCGCGCAGTGCGCACGTAGCTTCACGCACAAGCAGCACTTGGTGCGGCACCAAAGGGTGCACGAGGCTGCCTGTCGCGCCCCCCTGTCGCCCGATGCGCCCCTTTCTCCGGCTTCTCCTGCCCCGTCCCCTCCCGGACCTAAGCCTTTTGCCTGTTCCGACTGCGGCCTAGGCTTCGGCTGGAAGAAGAACCTCGCCACGCACCAGCGTCTGCACCGCAGCGAGGGGGACCCCTTTGGGTGCGACGAGTGCGCCCTGGGCGCCGCCGTGGACCCCGCAGCCGCCGAGCCCCTGGCCTGCGCGCACCAAAGCACAGCGGCGCCCCAGGACGCTCCCGTCAGCGAGCGGTCCTACTCCTGCCCGGACTGCGGGCGCGGCTTCGCCCACGGGCAGCACCTGGCGCGACATCGCCGGGTGCACACGGGCGAACGGCCCTTCGCCTGCGCGCAGTGTGGCCGTCGCTTCGGCTCGCGGCCCAATCTGGTTGCCCATTCTAGGGCCCACAGCGGCGCCAGACCTTTCGCCTGTGCGCAGTGCGGCCGCCGCTTCAGCCGCAAGTCTCACCTGGGCCGCCACCAGACGGTGCACACGGGCAGTCGGCCTCACGCTTGTGCCATCTGCGCCCGCAGCTTCAGCTCCAAAACCAACCTGGCCCGCCATCAGGCCATCCACACGGGCTCTCGCCCCTTCTCCTGCCCGCAGTGCGGCAAGAGCTTTAGCCGAAAGACCCACCTGGTGCGGCACCAGCGCATCCATGGCGAAGCAGCCCACCTGGCCTGTGACGCTGACCTCCCCGCCCCAGCCTGGACCGCTCCCGCGGAGGTGACAGCTTCCCCACTCTTCTTCTGAGTATCGTTCTCGTCCCGCCTTTCCTTTGCCTTCTGTTGCTCCCTGGTTGGAGAGACCCAGGTCCAGGACCCTGCAGGGCGTTGTCCTTCCCTCTCCATCTGGCCAGGAAGAAGTCTGAGAAGGATACCAGCTTTGGCATTCTGTGACAGAGACAGTGCCGAGTGCACCCTTGCTTCGACAGTTTGGGCCTCAGTCTTTGGGAGGCTCCCACCAAGAAACCCCACTGGAAAGGAGATGTTTCCTGGGCCCTCCCTGAGTGTAGAAGTTAGGAACCTCTTCCAGGGGAGGGGGAGAATGGTCATCTGTGTACTCACAGTGTCATTAAAATAAACACCTGAAGGCTCTAGGGCTGATCATTGATCTGGGGGAGGGAACCCCTGCCTCTGATCCACACACAGAGGACCTTTCCTTTCCTATCTGGGTGAATTCCACTTAGCTAGCAGCTGTTAATTGCGCTACCAAATCAAAATATAATACAGCGAATTGCCAACCACTCCCCTGCTCCCTACTCCTAGCTGAGAAATTTAACGAGGAAGAAACATTAGCATATACATTTCTCATGTCAGGTGTTGAAGGCTGGAACTGTGGGGAATGCACAGGGAGGGGGCCGGTAGGTGCCCTTTTGCCATTCCCATGGAGACATGTTCCATGAGCCACTGGGGGCCCTGCAGCCGGAGAGCTTCTGCCTCTGTAGCTCTCCTGAGGGGACCTTGGTAAAGCGGCCACCTGCCACTCTGCCTGGCACCATGACGGAGGACATTAATGGTATATGACATTTCTTTCCCATAAGTTATATCTTTTAAAATATATATATATATATTAAAGATTTTATTTATTTTTAGAAGGAAAGGAAGAGAGAAAGAGAGGGAGAGAAACATTAATGTGTGGTTGCCTCTTCTGAGCCCCCTACAGGGGACCTGGCCTGCAACCCAGGCATGTGTCCTCACTCCTTCCTGTGCACAGACCGGCACTTAATCCACTGAGCCACACCAGCCAGGGCCATAAGTTATATCTTTACGATGGGTGCTTGGTCCAGGTGTCTCTCTCTGTGGCTGGGCCTCCCCAGCCCAGGCAATGGGGAGAGCTGGCTGGCTGGCAGTGAAGGGGAGGGGTAGGTTGATGGGGACGGAGCAGAACCTGGCGTGAGAAGTCTTGGATTTGAGCCCTGAGAGGAGGGCTTGGAGCAGGGCATTCATTTCCTGGGCCTCTGCTTTCTCATTACAATAAGATTGTTGATGTTGATGAGCGGCAAGGGAGGGGGTGGGGAGGGGGCGTGAATGCAGTGAGTTCTGAGTTTCCTGGCCACGAATGAGAAGGTGGTCTAAGTGAATGTGAGAATGCCATATTTTAAATACCTGGGCACTTCACACAGAAATCTGGACTCCCAGCTTCCCTTGTGAAAAGTCAGAAGATCTGGCAGCTTGTAGCTAGGGCCGAGCAGACATTGGTCTCGTTAGACTAAGGGGTAGTAGAGGCAGGCGTGCCGTGCCGCAGGCCCTCCATGCTCTCTGTTGCCTTCCCTCTGAAGGCGCTGCCTGGCCTCTTCCGCACTCGGCTTGCCATTCACACAAAAGCAACATCAATGGGGGTCATACCGACGTTTCTGTTTCTCTGAACGTTCTGGAATTCTTGTGTAAGAACAACTTTTAGATCCTGCCATGTCCTCGGTGAGACCTACTGCGTGTCAGCCATTTTCAGGACTTCCCATTCACTTGAATCTTTTCGACAATTCCTGGACACAGTAGGTGCTTAACACGTAGTAGCTGTGGTGTTACTTCACCACTTCTCACTGCTCAGGAGTTAGGGCAGAGGCACCAACTTTGGACTTAACTGCTCAAATGGACTTTGTGAAATAAAATGTGAAAACTGAGGAAGGGTATTTCTGGTAGGCGGAACAGCAAGAACAATGCATGGGCCCAGCTGGGCACAGGAGTAGCGAGAAGTCCAGTGTGGGGACATAAGTGCTGTAAGAGTAGTGCGTGGCGAGGCTGTTCAGTGAGGCCGGGGCCAGCCCATCCAGGTCTCCAGGTACATCTCTGAAGGATGCTGTTCCCACGCCCCTCCCCACAGCGAGCTCTGCTTGAGGAAGAGAAATTTGGAGATAGACATGCATGGTCCTCATTCCCTATCCAGGATCCACTCACAGAGGGACTCCATGCGCGAGACCCTCGAAGACCTTTGAGGAGGTCCTTAAAGTTGTGTTGAGGAATGGGAGGGGCCAAGTTCATGGCTTCTCAGCTTTCCTTTCAGCCCCTGCAAGATACCAGTTGTCGCTTGGATCTGTGATTGCATATGGCGTCCAGGCTGGAACTGAAGCCCCTTTCTTCTCGGATCCCAGCTTGTCCTTCCTGAATCAGAACTCTAGAAATGCAGCTTCCTGCTACTCCACCGAGGCCCCACCTCCCTTTCTTTAGGGTTCTGCTGTTCTGCCCCATGCCACTCTCCGGTGAACTTCTGTTCCCTGGTGAGGATGCGTGAGCCGACCTGGGGCTCCTGGCATGGCCGGGGCACTCTATACATCTCTCTGGAATGAAGTACATAAAATAAATACGTGAGATGTTGCCGGTCGTGGGTTGACGGAGAGGCTCTTTGTGGGAAGTAGGGAGAAAGGCTGAAGGGAAATGGGGAAAAGCCCCCAAAATAAACTGTTTTACGGGTTTGCCAGCAAGAACAGTTCTCAACACAGAATCTCTTGGAAACTTAAAAATATACCAGTGATACCCCGGTTGGTGTGGCTCGGTTGGAGGATTGTACTCCAGAGCAAAAGGCCGCTGGTTTGATTCCTGGTCAGGGCACATGCCTGGGTTCCAGGTTTGGTCCCACTTGGGGCACATGTGGGAGGCAGCTGATTGATGTTTCCCTCCCTTTCTCTCTTTCTGAGATCAATAAGCATGTCCCCAGGTGAAGATTAAAGAAAAATTCTTTTTTGGCAAAATTGCTCAAAATATCTTTTCGTTTTTGTATGGTCTATAGCAGCACATGGTCACCTCTTTGTTCCTGAGATTGGTCATTTGTGCCTTCTTAAAGAGATTGGTGAATTATATCACAAGGGCATCAATTCCATTTTATACTACTTTTTGGCGTTCTTGACTGCATCTAATACATGGATGCTGTTTCACAAGTTTTTGCTCTTATCCTTACATCCCTTCAACTTTTTCTGGGTTTCCTTTGCTGTCCTAGCTGTGTCTCCTTGTGCATTTTCTCTTCACACTCATTCATGCCCATCCATTTCCAAGCACTGGGCCAGCTTTATCCTCCAGGCTCAGTATGTGGTACCTTCTCATAGCTCAGTTCCAAATATTTCTTCATTGGCACATGGGTTTTCTGGGATCATAATTCTTGTATGAAAACGTCTTTTTTTTTTTTTTGTAATTGGCTTCTAGCTTAAAAGCTACAGTATGGTCAGAGAACATATTCAGTAAAATACTTTCAAATTTGTTTCATCTTACTCCAGGGTTTACTATATGGCCAATTTTTGTGACTATCCCGCGTCTACTAGAAAGGAACATGCGTCCTGTAGTCCCGTGCGGCACTCTGTAAATTCACCGATGGAGCCCGTTTGGTCAAGTTATTCAAATCCTCTGTAGCCTTCCTGCTATTCTGTCAATGCCCGGAAAAGGCGTGCTAAAACCTCCCAAGTGTGACTGTAAACTTGGATGTTTTCCTTTCAGCCCTTTCAATGTAGAGGTCAGCAGAGGGAAACAGAGTGCATAAACACAAACAAAACCCACAACACTTGATACAACAGAAGGTAGGAAAGAAGGGAGAACCCCCAGAACCAGCAGGACAAACATACGCAGGAAGATGGCATAGTCAATCCAAGTGTATCAGTAATTTTATTACATGTAAATGGATTCAGGGCTCCAAGGAAGGAAGAAAAACATCTTGTCAAGCTGGATTAAAGAATAAAATCCAACTGCAGGCTGTTTACAGAAGCCACATCTAAAACATAGACACAGGAAGTTGAGTGAAGTCAATGAGCCAACTCCTTTTGGAGGCAGCTGTGACATCATGGGGTGTCACAGACACCATGCTGTGGTTCCTGCACCCCCCACTCCCATCGCAGACTCTCTTCCATTAGACCCCTCAGGAGTGGCCTAGAGTTCGTGGGACCCTGCCCTGATTGTGACAGATGGAAGTGGGACCTTCCCTTTCCCACCTACGGCAGCCTCAAGCTGGCAGGTGGCGGATGGAGGGAAGGCCCATGCCCAGGTCAGCCAGGGACCATCCTCAGGCTACTTGCCAAGATGGTGACAGGCAGAGCTAGAACCTGCTCTGCCCTCCACCTCCAAAGCCCTGGAATTCCTGAGTTCAGAAAGGCCCCTCAGTTTGTCCCACCGAGGTGACATTTCCTCGCACAGTGGGTGAAAGTGTGGGACACACCCCCAAAGCCCTCAACTGCACAGATTCTTCACCCCGGTGATTCTGGAAGGCTTTCAGTGAACAGCCATGAACGTGTTTGGTTGGAGTGGCCCTGGACCTGTGGGATGAACATGGCTGCAGATCATGAAGTGTCTTACCATTCATTTTATAACTTACATTCTTAAAAAGAGATCCGAACTTCCTGTAGTCTGGTAAGATCTGGACCACCAGGATTGGACTGGCCCCAAGTGTCCTCGCCTGCCACACCAGCTTGTCCCAGGACTGACAACCGATTGGCCACGCCCTGGTGTGGACCCGCTGAGCCCTTTTACCAAGGGCCCTTCTCTTAGCAACCACCTTTGCAATTTTTAGAACGTGCACGGGCGAATCCAGCTTAGACCAAGGAGTGGAGCTCTCCCCAAATGAAATCTCTCTGTATCTAGCAGGAGGGTGGGAGCTGCTGCCTTCCCGGTGGGGACAGCAGGAAGGGCAGATGTTAGGAAGAGGGGCCCCCATGGACCCCCAGGCATGCATGCTGTGCATAGGTGTGTACACCACCACCCACTCTGGGTCCTAGCAGCAAAGACGGGACAGAAGCAACACCTGAATGAACCTGAGCCAAGGAGGACAGAGGTGTTGCCGAGGAATGTACCCCAAGCGGCGGCCCCACTGAGCAAACACTCTTGGAGTCTGGGGTGGTCAGGCCAAGGGGTATGCCCAGCCTTTCACAGCCCCAAAATGGGGAAGGCTTGGCTGGACCGGCACGTGGGAGCTGGCTGGCCCCTAGGAGAGGTGACTGGGGACAGGGCACCGTCAGGGCTGAGCTGATGAAGAAGACGGTTAGGGGCAGTCCACCTGGGGTCCCTAAGCTCTCCACCCCACAGTTCCTCCTTGAGGGCTCTCTGGACACCTGCTAACAGGCTGTTTGGGTCCTTGGGCCAGTTTTGGGTTTCCGTTGGCACAGCCGCTGCAGCGGGGGGCTCTGCGTCTGCACTGGAGGCAGGGGAGGCCATCCGGGGAGGGAAGGCAGCAGGCACAAAAGGGACAGGGGGGCTTTGGGGGGCCCCTGTGTGTCTGAGCAGGGGGTACACAGTGAGCCCAGCACGGCTGGAGGCTGAGGGTGGTGGCTGCTGGGAAGGGCTGGAGCTGGTTCCAGAAGGTTCTGCCTGGGGGGTGTCTGGAGGCAGCTGAGGCACCAGGTGCAGTGTCCCCCGGGAAAGGCCTGAGGCGTCGCCAGCCCTGCAGCCTTCTGCCTGGCCGCGCAGGATCTTTGTTTTGGGCCTGGTGGGGCCCTTCTGTCTCTGGTGCGGCAGGTGCCTGCGAGCAGGGCCCTGAGCCCAGCGAGGTCCCCGGGGGAGGGCCCACGGCCAGGAAGCCTGGCTCTTTGGCCCAGGGCCCCGCGGGCGCCTCCCCAGCCGAGACACTTGGGTCCTCATGGTGGCCACTTCCTGAGACAGGCCTGCCAGAGCCGCTGCAAGCCGATCCAGCTTCTCGGAGAGGGTGGCACTGAGGCTGCGGAGCTCTTGCTGAAGGGAACTGCCACAGGGACACGGTGGTCGTGGGGAGGCAGGTGGCAAAGCAGGGGAAACAGTGGCCACGAGGAGCGGCTCAGGCAGGCCTCTGGGAAGCGGTCTCTCTTCCGTCCGGGCTAAAACCAAGGCAGGGATGGGGGGTGAGTGTTCTCAGGCTGCCAGGACATTTGTCTTCCCCCAGGGGCCCCCCTGAATCAGTGCATTCAGCACCCTGTCCCCCTAAGCCCCGGTATTATCGGGGAAGGAACTGACTCAGGCTTCAGAGTATTGATGACAATGCTTACAACTTCAATAGTGGCCATGTCTCCCCACTGTTCCCCAAATTCATGGGCAGGATAAACCACAGATTGGGTCTCCACTGTAACTAAGATTTCTTAGGACACTGGACTTTCTAGGAAAATGATCAGTAGGTTCTTGTGCCATTTTGGGGACCAGATGACACCTGAGGGCACCTAAACGTGCCCTGAGGAGTCAGTGGGCAGGGCCTGGAGAAGCCTCAGCAGAGTGCACGAGGCCACAGGCAGCAGCTGGAAGCCGGCCCAGGAGGGCCGGTCCGACCCAGGGCCTGGTGTGATTGGTCAAAAGCAAACCACCAGGGCTCCTCCCACCCGACTTTAGCCCTTCATATTCAGCAGTCAGAGATCCAGAGGGTGTTATGTCTTCAATTATTTTTTTAAAAATCACCTAATCCTTCATTCTAAGTTTCCTTGGAGCTGGCCTCCACCTCAGGCAAATCTCCCGAGAAAACCCTGGTGCCACCTCAGCCTGGCGGGACAGACCTATGGTTCCCATGTCCCCCTGTCCCCAGCCTGGCTGCTACCCCCTGTCCGCCCTTCAAGGCTTTAATCAGAGGACAGAGTGGAGCTGGAGTGGCTGCAGGAGCCCACTGCCACCTGGGCCCGTTCAAGAAGGACCTAAGTGCAAGCGACCTCGCTGCTGTGGCGGTCGCAATTCTGTCTGAGGGAGAGGCACGTGCCTGCCAGCCTCGCTCTCCATAGACCAGCCGCACCTACAGCGACTGGGCTGCTGTGGGCCACTCTTGCAGTCTGGTGTGAGGGTCCCCGGGCGTGACCCAGAGCGGATCAGGAGGCTGAGTCCGCGTCTCTAACGTGGTTTGGGAGGAGCTTCTGCTGGGTCAGGGCTGACATTGAACCACCTCTCACATCTCAGGACGCCCTTGGCCAGGTCACACACTAGGTCACCAGGACTCCATGTCCACAGCTTTTCTCTGAGGTCCATTCAAACTCCAAACTCTGATTCTGGGGGTATCTACTCTGGTACACAATCTCTGTTCTGCCTCTGAAAGGCATCTATGCTTTTATGAAAAAGCCAGCCATTTCTGTAAGAAAACACTGAAATGAAATAAGCAAACTGAGGTGAGCTCGAGGTGAGACTCTTCCTACCTGTGACCCAGACAAGCCTGGAAGGGCGTGAAGAATATCCCCCCTCCGCCGCCGCCCCACAAGCTGAGACCCCGCAGCAAGGGGCTGAGCAGTGGGCAGGGGCTAGGTGGCCATGCAGATGCTGACCCCGGCCAGCCCGTGCCTGCAGGGCTCCTGATGGCTTGAGGGGCTGGGGAGCCCTGCCATTCACCTGCAGCACTGAGTCCTCTGCATCCAGGCCCTGGGCCTCCGGATTCTTCACTAATCCTGGGCTTCCGGGACGGGGGCTGAGGAGCTGACCCTGGAGGCAGGCAGGGTCCTGGTCCAGGCCTTTTCTCGGGACGAGGGGCAGAGCAGAGACTCCCAGCTGCCCCTGTAGAGAGAGCACAGACGTGTCGGGTGTGCACATGTGTCGTTTTGACAGAGGTATCCTGACGGGGGACTATTTGGACATGGCCTTAAAAAACCGAACTTTCAGCTCTCCAGTAAAGGTTAAATGACATGCAAGACAGGCACACTTGGGCCACTGGGGAGCCCGACTCTGGCCGAACAGCCCAGGAGGCCTGTGTGACGGGCTGGGCCGGGGGCAGCAGGTGGACAGGGCCATGATGTGCACGTCCCACTGCCACCCGGGCTCCATGGGAATAGGCTGGGGGCGCCCTGCGGGCCATGGGGAACTGTATGGCCCGTGCCCAGCCCACTGGGCTCTTTCCCACCAGCCTTGCAGGGCATTGAGGAATGTGGGTACAGCCTGGGCCAGCAGAGAGGACAAGGACAGCATGGGGCCACCCGCCTGAATTCCAAGGGAGCCCCCTTCCCTGATCAGTCACCCCACCCTACCTCCTCGAGTGCTGCCCACGGAGTCAGGCCAGCCCGGGGTCTCCAAGCACCCTTCTCTCCTAGGCAGCCGGGCCCTGTCTCCCGTCCTCTCCTCTGCTTTTCCTACCGGGTCAAAGGCTAGGTCAGGCTTGGCCAGAGAAGTGAGGCGGCCTGGGTAGCAGGTGGCATTTCCAGCTTTCTTGACGGGACAACCTCTAAGCTCTCCCAGGTGGAGGAATCTCACTTTTGACACTTCGTTTATTGCCAAACTTTAACAGTGCACATTGTTATCATCATATATCCACACGCATACACGCTAAGTCCCTGACACTAAGTTTTGGATGGCTGAGGCCTCCATTTCCAGAGACAGCCACCTGGGGTAAACACACAGCCAGGGTGTGGATGGTACTAGCCAGCAACGGGGAAGGAGCAAGGCCGCCCCAACCCTGTGAAGGTCCCTCGTTCAGAAAGCCTTGTGTGACCTAGACAAATGGCCATCTGAGTGACCCCCCCTCTTCCCTTCCTGTGTTCTGACCTGCTGTTGCGTTTTAAATTAGCCAATAAAGAGTGAGCCCGCCAAACCCTGGACACCCCAGCACGACAGTGACAGAGACGGGGCCCAGGTCCTTGCGCACTTTCTCCCTCCACCCTTGACCTCGGTGCATGCCCTGCAAGCGCGCCACTTCGCGTACTAAGTCCCGTCCTCCAAGTGCCCTGAGGGGGTTGGCTGACATGCATCCTGTGGCCATAAGAAGAGGCAGAGGGTGGCCTGGACCTGGCCCCGGGAGGGGGCTGGGGTGGGGGAGTGTCTGTGAGGCTCACTCTGAGAAGCATGGCGGGGGGAGGGCATGCCCTGGGCCTTCCTGGCCGAGAGCATCACGGTCCAGAGGCCAAGGCCACGCAACAGAGAGAGAGTGTGTGTGTGTGTACATATGTCATTAAATGTATACAATGTGTGTGTGTCATATACGCGACATTACAACCCATACCCATCAAGTTGATTGCCAGGCTTTCTAATTAAACACACTCATTTAACACTTCTGGAACCCTCCGTGCCTCCACAGTCCCACCTCCTCTCTCGGATGTGACTCATCTCATGGGGAACTGAAGCATGACAAAAGTAGAGAACTTTCTGGCAAGAGGTAGACAAAATGACAGGTGAGACTCAGAGAACCCAGCCTCCTGGGGACAGGCCCCTCCCAGGAGACCCCAGGCTCACCTGCACTGAGACTAAAGCGCTGGCTGGGCTCTGCTCTCCTCAGGCCTTCGCCAGGGCTGCTGCTGGTCGGGGGCCCGCCAGGGCTCTTGCTGCTGGGAAGAGGGTCCCTCTCTGCATCACAAAGCTGGTTTCAGGGTGGAGGCCCCAGCCAAGGGCACAGCTCCCTGCCTCTTCCCTCCCCTCAAAGCTTACCCTGCAGGAGCGGCTGCCAGAGCTCAGGCTCCAGCCTTGGGTCTTCTCCTTCTGAGCTGCTGAAGCTGGAGCTGGAGCTGGAGCTGGAGCCGGTGCTGGGGCCGGTGCTGGGGCTGGGAGTGGGGCCAGGGATGGGGCTGGGGGTGGGGCCGGGGCCGGCCAAGCAGGTGAAGCGCAGGGGCCGCCCAGGCAGGATCCCCTTCAGAGAGTTCTCCAGGCAGTGAAGCGGGGAGGGCATGGTGGCTGCCCCTGGGCAAATGACAAGAGACCCTTCCATGGATCAGCCTGACAGGAAGGAGGACCCCCTGACTGAATGAATAGGCACACAGCCCAGTCAACGGCCGCAGACAAGCCTTGGTGGCCCCGAGCATCCTCTCTGTCATGACGGCGGACAGAAGTGAAGCCAGAGCCCAGCTAGGCCTCAGCCCCTCTGGAAAACCAGCAGGGGAACTTTCCAGAAGTCTGAAGGCCCTGGAAGCTACTAGCAGTTGGTCTCAGCCAGGCCCTGGGCCCTCCCACTCCACTGCCCCAGGACCAGTCATCCAACAGCAGAGGCTCAGGTTGCCCACCGGAGGACCCCAAAGGCAGCTCTTGCCCAGGGGGGCACTAGAAACCCCACTCTGGCACATGTAGGTCAGAGCCCCCCAGCACTTCAGCTGGCCCAGGGCAGGGTTCTGCAGCAGGTTAAACTAAGTTGGCAGAGCAGCAGGGGCCTACCCCCGCTCCTGTGCTCAGCTGCCGCCTGGGGAATGGGTGTGTGATGGGGAGGAACAGAGGCACAGAGGAGGGGAACCTAGTTCCTCATCACAGACTTTATCTGGAGGGAAACATGCCGAGAAGTGCTGGGGGCAGGCGTCAGCTCACCGTCTTGGGGCCACCTCCATGGTCCTGGCCGGGTGGCCACATGGTCTTTGAGCCCTCGCTGGCAGCAGGCAGGGACACTGCTAGAGGAGAGGGCCTGTGGGCTGGCCGGCCACGGGCTCCTGGGGGTCGTGTCCCCCCTGAAGTGGACTGGCTCACAGGCCTCACTCTGCAGTCCTGTTTTAATGAGAGGCCAAGAGGCCTGTCAGCCCCGCAGCCCGTGTTGGCACCAAGGAAAGGAAGCTAATGGACAGAGAACTGCCGTGGCTACATCCTCGGGCACACGAGCTCCAGGAGTGGCACACACACCAGCCCTGTAGATCCTCCAGGATCTCTTCAGACCCACTCCCTGGACTCCTGGGGGCCCCACAGCTTAGTGACTCACCAGACACCAAGGCACATGGGGCCAGCCACGGTGGGAAGACATGCCTCCCTGACCAAGGCCAGATGGAGGCCTGGACTCGGCAGCAGAGGGCCCAGCCCTGACTGCGCCCCCACACAGAGGCGGGCAGTCCCTGGCTTTCTGGCCGCACACTAGCCTCTGCTCGGGTAGTTCCCAGAGCGTCTTTTCATCTCCGGGGTGGATGTGGGCCTGCCAGTGGCTGGGAGGGGCAGCGCCCGGGGTGCCACCATGGGATACCTTTTCCTGCTCCCAGACCCCTGGGCAACCATGCATTACCTTCCTTGTCTGCCGTCCAGTTCTTGGGCTCTACTCTCCGGGGTTCTCTGTCCCCTGCTGAGGACCAGGACCAGGTAGGCTGTGACCTGGGCATAGGTATCTCTCTGAGACAATTCTCCAGGCCCTGGAGGGGGGCGCTTCCAACTGGGATTCCTGTGAAAATAGATGTTTGCAGCCTTAGTTGGAGCTCGGCCTCTGTGCACCTCTGGGCCTTGCCTGTACCATGTCCAGGGCAGCTGGGCTACAAGCAGAGGCACAGAGTGCTGGACCTGGCAGGAAAGGGCCCTCGAGCTGAGACCTGGCCCCCCGGCCTGTGTCAGGCTGGGCCCACCCATCTTGCCGCCTGCTTGGAAGTCAGGTCATGGGGCTGAGATGAGGGAGACTGGCCCCAGGCACAGGGTCAGGATACCCAGCGCTACCCCTGTGAGAGATGCCGCCACCCAGCCTCGCCCACAGGATGGCCCTGAGGACCAAAGGGAAACGCTAAAGGTGCCCTCTTGGGCACAACGGGGGAGAGGTCGAGGAACACCAAGACTAATGCAGTTCAGCCAGGAGACAAAACCAAACCACAAAAATCACATTTCTGGTGGCAGCTACGGAAGCAACAGAGCGCTGGCCGGTGCGTGGGGCTGGGATGGCCAGGTGTCAATTAGGGGAACCCCAAGTGTGGTGCTCCCCGTGGGGCACTGCTGAGTTCTGGGGCAACAGAGAGCCGGGGAGCTGGGCTGGAAGCTTCTGAAAGGCAGCGTGAAATCTCCTTGTGGCCCAGCCTACTTAGAAGACGAGGTCCATCCACAGGGGCGGCACAAGAGAGACGTGCTGACCCCACGAGGGAAGACCACGCGGCTGCTGAAACGTGGGGTGCTGCTGGCGTGCAAGGAGCGCCAAGACGGAACAGGACGTCAAAGACCAACGTCGAGAAAAAGAGCAAGGTGGCGGAGCGGGGACAGCACAGGGGACGAGCAGCCTGGCCACGCGATGACTCTGGAGGTGAGGACCCACGGCAGCGGTGGCTCCGGGAGGGCGACGTCACCTTTCCTACGTAGCCTGATGTGGCTTCTGAATAAGACCATGTGAGTCTATGACTTAGTTAAAACTAAAAACTTCAAAGAAAGGTCAGCTACGTTTTAGGAGGAAAAAGCCCCCATACTCAAGGGGCTGCTCCCTGGTAGGGTGCAGGAATCCAGGACACCTGGACACCGGAGGGCCCCAGGACTGTCCCACGGGCCCCAACTGGCCTGTCAGAGTCCGGGGTGAGCTCGAGGCCTGTGCACCAGCAGTGAGCGGAGCCAGGACACGGGAGCCCCAGGGACCCGGGATCTGTGGACACGGCAGACCAAAGCCAATATTATTCCTTGTGGGGAGAAAAGGCTCAAGGAGGGACACTGGAGAGAGAGTCTTGCAAGATTCTAAAGAGGTGTGACAGCTCACCACCGGGGTCTAAATGCAGAGGGATCTTGGGAGACACAGGTCACTCAATGAGCTCTTTAACGTGGTTTTACGTGAACCCCACCTGGTTCTTTTCCCAAGTCAGAGGTCAGTCTGACATCACAGGCACTTACTTCTTTGGGGCAGGGATAAGGAAGGATTTGATGCTAAAAAAGGTCCCTTTTTATTTTTTAAGAGATCTTAGATGCTGTCCTGACTGACCCTTGGGAGCCAAGTTGCTAAGACAGGTGCCCCCACCTAAAATAAGCCCTGTGTCTCTCCTGCCTGGGCACCCTGCCTCTGTCCCCAGCACTGTGCACAGGGACCCGACGGGGAGCACTGGACGCCACAATGGGCGGGGCTGCCCCCATCCTTCCTCGGGCCGACCCCCGAGCCTCAGGCCAGCCAGCTCACCTTTTCCAGGCCTGCGCCCCTGGCTGCCATCAGGGCTCTGGAAATCGAGGTCCCCGTCAGTACTGCTGGATGAGGAGCAGCTGGTGGGGGTGCTGCGGGGCCCTGGGGGGAGGACAGGGCCATCCCTGATGAAGCCCTGCAAGCCCAGAGCCAGAAGAGGCCCCGCCGCAGCCGCCCCTGCAGGAAACAGCACAGCTGGTACCAGGGGACAGCCGCGAGAGAAGATGCCTCCTGGGCCCTGAGCTGTGGGCAGGCAGGCGTCCTGAGATCCGCCCCGGAGAATCTCACACTGGGGCCTCCCCTTTGATCAGGGCGCTCACAGCGCTGATTAACACACTGCAGCGCGTTACCTAGCCACGGGTCTCCCTGGGCCAGGAGGGTGAGGAGAGCTCTTAGAGGAGGGGGGGCGGGGGCGGGGGTGGTGCGGAGGTCTGTGTGTGGCAGGGAAAGCTTAACTGGCCCCCCCAATTCAGCAGCTGTTTGGGGGCAGGTGTGACAGGAGGTGAGGGTGGGAGGGAGAAGCACATGCACTTTAAGGGCCCAGGATGAGGAGGGGAGACCCATCAGTGTCCTTGGCATCGCCCCCAGGCGTGTGCAGGGACAAACGCCACCCCAGCCCAGGGCCAGGTCCACCTTGACTGTGCGATCCTCGGGGCTGCAGCTCGGGCCTCGGAGACCCGGCGTCTCCGGGTGCAGGACTCCGGAACCAAGAGGAGGCCGGCGGCTGGGGAGGCAACGACCCACTCAGGGGAATGCCCTTCAGACAGGCCTCCAGGGCTTCCAGGGGCGAGCTCGAGGCACTGCTGGCTGGGACAGGGGAGACGGCCCTTTCACCATCTCTGGCAGGTCCCCTGGCCTGGTGCCTGGCCGGCTGCCCCGCCCACCTCCTATTGGAGGGACAAGTCCTGCACCAGGTGTGGGAGCCTGCCAGACAGGACATTCTCCTGTGGGGATGTAGATCTGCTCTCTGCTCGTACAGGGGGAACGATACCAACTGTACCCCCAGGTCCTGGGGCGGGTGGGGAGACCCACTTGTGTGCAGTGGCCAGCACCCTGGCAACCAGGGAACCTCTGCAGATGAAAGTCTTTCCAACAGAGGGCTCCCTCCCTGGGCAAGGCCAGGCTGAGGAGGGCGTGGGTGAAGGGAGGGGCTAACTGCCTAGGGAGGGGCTAACTGCCTGGGGAGGACAGCCAGGTTCTCCGCGTGCCCTAGACCTGCTCCTTCCCCTGCAGGCAGGCTGAACCTTGTTGGGGGGCTGAGAACCTCCTCAGGACTCAAGCAGATGAGGCAGGCCTCACCTTGTGCTGCAGGGCCCCAGCTGGGCACTCGGACCCCACTGGTGTCTCTGTCGTCCCCCTGGCTGCCAGTGGCACAGGGGCTGTGGGGTGGCTTGCGAAGCTGACAGGGCGCAGGCGCTGGGGGGCTCTGGGCCCAGCTGTCCTCCATCTTCACAGAGAGCAAGCGGCTACCGTCAGGACAGGGAGGAGGGGTCTGCAGGGGTCTGGGCCCTGTGGGAAGCCCCATACGAGGCCCTCAGGGGTGAGGACAAGGCTCCAGGGCTGCTGGTCCCCATTGCAGCCTCACCTCTGAGGCAGTCACTGCTCAGCCACCAGCAGATGGACCACTCTAACTCCCCGTCCCCTGCCAGCCTCCCCCGGGGCGCCTCCAGAGGTTTCCACAGAAGGAGCCAGGCCAGCACTTCCCAGGCAGCCCCAAATCACCTCGACCCCCCAACCCAAGGCCAGCACACCTGTCTGAACTCAACTTTCTCAATCTCCTGAGAAGCTGCTGAGCATGGTGAGCGCATGGAACTCCTACCCCAGCCCACACAGATGAGAACCCCAAGATCAAAATGAACACCCCGAATGTCTATGGGCCGAAGCCTTGTCTTCTGCTCTCCGTCTCCCATCTGCCTCCCTCTACACCCTTCTCCTTCCAGAATTCCTGGCTCCTACTTTAACAGCCAATCTGGGAAATGATCAGGAACTGACATGGCACGTCCTATATGACCAGCTCCATTTATGGTGACAATCCCCAACTCCTGGCCACTCTGAGCAACACACAGATGTTGGCCTGTGTGTCACACTGTGGAGGGTCACCCATGGCCCTGCTTGAAGCAGCAGAAGGAACGGATGATGTCCAAGGCCCTCGAAGCCCAGCCAGTGGCCTTTACCTCCAGGAGTCCTCTTCCAGGTCTCTGGATCCTCTTGTAGCCGTGGGTCCCCCACTCCTGAAGGGCTGGGGTGTGTGTCCTGGGCCACCGGGATCTCCTTCAGACAGTTCAGCAGACCCTGGAGGGGACAGCCCCCAGACGCCGCCTCTGTCTTCACTATGGGAAAGAGCAACACGTTTCCACCCTGAGCTGGGTGTCCTCCGTCTCTGGGACAAACAAGAAGCAGACCACCCAGGCAGGCGGATCAAAGAGGTCAGGACCAGAGATCTGGAGGGCTGGGTCATCTTGCACAGGCCACTGTCGTCTTGGTGGGAGGTGTGAAGCCACTTGCCGCCATGCCTCCCAGAACCAGTCAGAGAAGGGGCAGGAGACAAAGGCAGAACGCACGGTGTGTCTCTAAGCCTAAACGGGGGAGTGGGCCACCGGGCTGCCGCTTATAGACCCTGAACCAGAAGTACATCGAGGAGGCCCAGTTTTTGCACACACACGCACACTGTGCCTAAGCCTCACACAGCCCTCTCAGGTGGGAACAGTAACTCCCACACCTTCCAGAACCACAGGGCTCCCCAACCCCTCAAGCCGTCAGGAGCCCTGCAGGCACAGGAGGCTCCAGGGTTTCAGGAGCCTTCAGTCTGCACAGCCGACAGGTGTCAGGTGCTCCAGCCCCACCGTGCTGACCCGATGCCCCAAGCCCATGCTACGGGCCCCACTCAGTGTTGAGGTGAACCGTACTCAGCGCCTCCCCCTCCTGGGCCCACATGGGGGCGAGGAAAGAACACAAAAGGGCCCCGAGTCTGCTTTTGTTTTCTTCGCCAGCTGCCCAAATGCTGCTGTCAGAAAGCCGCCTGGCCCCAGAAATATGACCCGAGGATGCAGGAGGAGCAGCCCAGCTGGGGACAACCCTTTGGGAAGTCATTCTGTTTAGTGGGAAATATCTAGAGAAAGGCAATTTGGGTTTCAGGGGTTCGGCGACCTCAGCCTGAGACACGTCCCTGGGACTCACCTCTGCCGGGTGGGCTCCCGGGCCCCGGCCCCACCCCGGTTAGCCGGGCCAGGCCCAGGCCAGGGACGAGAGGCAAGCACGGGGCTGCCTCTGGCTGCTGGGGCCCAGGCACAAGGATTTCCTTCAGGCAGTTGATGAGGCCTTGCAAGGGGCTGTTCCCAGGAGAGGTTCCCACGGGACCTGGAAGATTGGCCTGGGTCAGCGCAGCCCTGAGGGTAGCAGCCAAAGGAGGGCAGGGCATCGGAGATTCCCCGCCTGAGCACGAGAATGGGAGGGACAGCCCTGCACTGTTGGGTTGTCAGGGGGCTGAGATGGGAGAGGACACCGTGTGCCTCCATTTCCCCCGCCCGCTCAGCTCCAGCACGGGCCCAGCTCTCAGGAGCACCAGGCTCTCACCTGCCCCCGAAGTCCCCCTCTGCTGTTTCCTGTGGCTCTTCCTTCTGCCAGGGCTGCCGGTGGGAGGGCCATGCTCTCCGCCTGGGGCTCCAGGGCCTTCCTGCTCTGTAGGCCCTGGTGTGTCTGCAGTTTCTACAGCAAGAGAGACAGGAAGGTCTTTCCAGCCCCGGCTCCTGACCTCTGGGGAGGTACCCAGGTCTGGTGCCCACAGAGGGATGGGCCTCTTCTCCCCCAAACCCTAGGGGGCAGCCAAGTCATGGGAACCTCAACTAGTCACAGGAACTCCACTAGCTAGCTCCTTTGAGGCTTGTTCTGGAGGTGCTGCCTGGGGAAGGTGGGGAAGGGCAGGGTGCCCTTCCCTGTTTCCTCACAGTAACTGTAAAAACCAAGACTGTTCACTCCCAAAGCCTGGGACCCTCCCCCAACTCCAGCCTCGGACTTGGGCTCAGCAAGTGACAGCAGCAACCTCAACATGCCGGTCCTTGTTCTGTACTCACGCTTCTCAAACAGGGGGGACACGGGACCCCAGAGCGGATCTGCCAGGTGGCACCCGAATTCACAGGCTAAATGGGGTTTTTCAGGAGTGCCAATTTTATTCCACATTAGTTGAAAATATTTTAAATAAAAACAGACATTCAAGCAAATGCACACTTTGCAAGAATTTTACAAAATGAAGTGAGACCCTGGAGAAATTCTAATGGCTACCCTCGCCCTCCCCTGCTCCTAGGGCTGCCTTAATGGGCAGGTCTGAGAACCCACCAGGTGCGCACAGGCATGTTACCTGACAGGCCCGCACGTCAGCACCGCCCCCACGGCCCCTGTATGAGCACGCAGGGCTCCACGAGCAGGGCTCTGCGGGCCCTGAGCATCATCCCCTCTCTGGTCGACAGACAGGGGCCGAGCACTTGTCCCACTCCCCAGGGAGCTGGTACCCATTTAGCAACAAGGAAAACCAGTCTTAGAGAAAACGAACAGGGCATGGCGTCCAGACCCCCAGACTCTGGGGTTGGGGCCCTGCCCCCTGGGTCACACTCACTGATGGGGAGGGGACTTCCCTGCCCCCTGGCTCCTGGTGACCCGCTGGATGATGAGCTACTGCTGGGCGTGCTGGCCAGACTGGGCCGGCCGACGGGCGGGTCTGGGAGGCAGCTGAGCAGGCCTTGGACAGGACAAGTCTCCCCCTTGACAGCTGCTGCAGGGAGGAGGGAGAGGACACCAGAAGCTGAAATGTAAGCACAGCAGTGGGTAAAATGCTCCTAATACTGTCCCATTCCAGCCCTTCCTCGGCGGGTCCACCAACAATGACCAGGACAGCAGTGAGCTCTGCCTTGTCACTGTGAGCTCTAAAAGGCCGGTTCACAGTCTCAAAGGAGCCCTGGAGGCTCGGGCGGGTGGGCACAGACCCCCTGAGGACAGAATGGGGAGGTGGGAAGAGCACAGGCCTGGAGGGGGAACTTTGTCCCCAGTGGCCACTCGGACAAGGTACAGCTTCCCCTTCCTCGCCTACAGAACAGGCACTGGCCTCATCTGCCATGCAGGGCACAGTGTGACAGGGCCACAAGGGTGTGGATGAAGCCGTGCAGACACCACTATGAGAAAAGTCAGAAGCTGCTGTCACATCAACTACCCACATGTTAGAGGCAGGCACGCCGCTGAGGTGCTCATGAAATAGGGCAACTCCACCTGGGGCCTGGCAGCAGCAGGCACAGGGCACAGGGCACAAGGTGCTGCCACAGCTTGAACTTCACCTTGCAGATGGCCGAGGCTGCCCTGCTGTCCGACTTACCCTTGGGGCTCGGCCGCTCCCCGTCCAGGCTGGCTCCCCCACTCTCAGGGCCGGCTTCCCCAAACAGGAACCCTGGGATCTCCTTCACCAGCTGCACCAGCGCGGTGAGGTGAAGGCTGTGCTGGGGTGCTCCTCCTGCCAGAGAGGCCACAGTAAGACCCCACGCCCCACGTCAGCTCAGCACTCATGCTTCTGCGTCGTCCTCCACCACGTGAGCAGCAGCAAAGGGGAGACCCGTGGCCAGGAGATAAAGAGGACCCGGGCTCAGGCCTGGCAACCAGCCCACAGGCACAGCCTGGCCTGGGGCCTGGGACCTGGGGGAACCGGCCTATCCTTCTATATGCTGTGGGTGGTGGCAAGAAAGGGGCCTACAGAGGTGATAGAGTCCAACAGCGACCCCGGCTTTCTCTGAGCATGTCACACCACGGGCAAGTGTACCAGTCCAGAGGAACGAAGGTGAAAGGTCAGAGTAGAGATGGGGCCAGCAGCTTGGCAAGGTGGGGAGGGTTGATGTCACAGTGTCTGGTGAGGAGAGGGGCTGGGGGTTAAGGACCCCATGGTGGAAGGGACAAGAGTGAGCCCACCTGGGCCCAGGCTGCCCAGGGACACCAGGACACCCAAAGAGGCCTGGCATTCGTCTACAAGGTCACTTACCTAGGGCACCTCCCCCAGAAGGTGCCTGTCCCTCACCCACTTTGTTCCTGCTCCTGGCTCCACCAGGCTCCGCAGGAGACAGGAAGGCAGAGAGGGGGACCAGCTCAGCTGTCCCTGAGAAAAAAAGAGGGATAGTCCCCCTAGAACGGAAGCTCACCTCTGCCCCCCAAGTGCAAGCACGCAGGTGGCCCCGGGCACTCGCACATTCACTCACCTACTTACATGGCTTTCTGTGGCCACCCACGCCCCAAGGACCACAGAGCATCAGGGCCCAGGAGACCACCTTGCTTAGCGTCCCCCCAGCTTTTTAGCGCCCCCATCACAGTGTACCCAGAGCCCTAGTGGAGTCCAGAGACAACAGTGGCATAAAAGATCAGTGAGGTCGCCAGCTCAGCCCAGAGCCACCTCAAATGATGTTCCTTTTGTAAATGAAGACTCAAGGCCTGGGGGCAGGGGGTGGGGCGGCCCCCCCAGGGAGACTCTGGATGCTCTAGGTGCTGGACCCAGCCCCCCTTCTACTTTCAGCCTGGGCTCACGCCACTCCTCCCCAGAGAGGCCCTGGGGCACTGCCAGCTCCTTACCCAGGGAGGCCAGCGCCTCGTAGTTTTCCTGCATCACGTCCCTGTAGAGCTCCCGCTGACCCTCCCCAAGCAGCTGCCACTCCTCCTCAGAAAACCGCACGGCCAGGTCCTGGAAGGCGATGGGCACCTGTGGGCACAATCTCTGGGGAGTTGGCTGGTTCCATTCCCCTGAGGCCAGGCGCACATCGGGGAGCGGGGCACAGTGAGTGGGGGGTGGGTACCGGATGCACGGGACCAGGCCAAGGGGCAACAGGGAGATTCATGCTCCAGGGACAGTGACGGGAGTCGGCTGTGTCCCCGAAATGAGATGCTTAAGTCCTCACCCCAGTACCTGTGAATGTGGTCTTATTTGGAAATAGGGTCACTGCAGATGTAATTAGTTTAAATAGGGTCATACTAGAGTAGGAGGGCCCTTCACCCGGTATGACTGGCATCCTTGTAAGAAAAACAGAGAGACTTGGACACAAGAGATGGCAACAGAGGCAGAGACTGGAGTGATGCAGCTGCGAACCATGGACACCTGGGGCCACCAGAAGTTGAGTAACTGAATCCGTAAAACATGACACCGGGAGATGGGGACACTACTGTGTATGAAGGAATTGGCCATTCTGACTTACTGTCTGTCCCCTCTGAGTGTCATTAGTATAAGTCAATTCCCATAAGAGCCATAACCAGGGGTGTAAGGACCAGTATCAGGCTCTGCTCCTGCCAAACGAGAGTTCCACCCAGGACACCCCCCGCCCAGGATGGACTGGGAGGCTCATTTCTTCCCCCCTTGCTGAAGCTTAACACAGAGCTGGCTTGGCAGGTCCAAGCTGATCCAGGGAACGGGCTGAGGGCACAAACGTACTGAGCTACGCAGGGTCCACCTTTCTAGCAAGGCCATTTCCCAGACCAGGCACATTAGCTGTCCCCGTCCTGGGCCCCTCTCTATGGAACACGGGCCATGCTGTGAATGGCAGCCAGCCTGGACACCTCCCTATCTGATGACGGGAACCGGGGCTCATGGGCACATCGCTGCTTCTCTGCATGTGCGGTTTCCCCAACACACCCGTTTACATGTGTACCGGGTGCACCAACCACCCAGCCAGCCCCTCAGCTCCAGCTGCCTCTCTCCCCCACCCTCTCTAACTTTGACACCTACATGCTGGCAGCTAAGTGACATGTGTGAGAGGCATGTCAGAGGCATGATTCTGACATGTTTCAGAGCACTACAGATCTCCCATCTGATTAACAAAACGGCCCTATGCTGGCGACACATTTGTCCTGCATGAGGGGGGAAGGGTCCGAAGCGCGGACAGTGAAGCAGGGCAAATAGCCTCAGGGCCAAGACTAGGGCTTGGGCCCTCAGACCGAAATTGTGGTGTCCCTTCCACTGTGCTTGACTGTGACCACAACTAGTAACAACGAGGTCAGTAAACCTTAAGAACCCAAGCATCTAACATCCAATTTTTTAAACGATTACTCTCTGGCCAAGTCTGTAGGGAGAGACGTGGGGTTATCTGTAATCAGACATCATCATCCCTCTTGATAAAAGCTGAACATTTAAACAGATCTGTTCAAGGTGGTGATGGGTAAGAGTCCTGGGCACAAGGAACGCTCCTGTAGACATCGCTACTACACAGCACAGCCCTGGCTGGAGGCGGAAAGGGGACGGGGAGCAAGGGGCAGGCAGAGCTGAGAGGAGGTGCTGCCGAAGAGCCCGCTGGAGCCAGCACACAGCACCTGCGCAGTGAGCCAGGTGGGTAATTCTCTGTGCCCTCAGCTTCTCTGTCAGCAGCTCTTTACAACAGAACGGACAAAACAAAGGGCTTCCAGGTTCAAGTGACACACTTCTTTCGGATCTCCTGCCCCATCCTAGATCCACTTAACCACGGTTTAGTGCTTTCTGTACTGAGAAATAGGCGTTTTCAAACTTCCCAGGTGATTCCGACACGCAGTCCAATCACAGGCTAGAGACCGTGTGGCACCTGCCTGGTCCCCTGAGAACGAAAACTCCGCTGGCAAAACGACCTGAGCCCCTCTTCTCTCCCCAGGCGCCAGCGGTCCAAGGCAGCATGTTTGCGAACTAGAAATCACAGTCGGCTGCTGTGGACCTTTAAGGAGCAGGGAACATTTCCTGCCGATTTCCACCGGAAATAGGGTGGCTCATCAATGTCTCCTTCAGTGCCTTCAGTAGTGGGTGCCTATCACACTCCCAGTGGCTGGTGCTATCACTGGCCTGATTGAGCAGCTATGAAGTTCTGGGCACAGGCAGGGGACAGCACGGGGGGTGGCGCTTGCCCTCAGGAGCCAGGCTACAGGCCTTCCAGTTCCTGCTCTGCCTCAGATTGGCTGAGGCACCCTCGCCAAACTCATCTCTAAGGCTGGGATCACAACAACCTACGTCACAGGGAGGCTGTGAAGATTAAATGAATTAATACAGGAAAAGTGCCCGGAACAGATGCTGGGACGTAGTGAGTGCCATGACTGGTGTTACTGCAGCCAAATCCACCTGCTTCATGCCCAGCTGCAGGTCACAGCCTGCCACCTCCGGCTACACAGCACGGGCTCTCCCACACACACTCCAAGTGCCTCTTTATCGCCCAGCTAATATACCCAGCTCTTCTAGACACCCAGAAGGCATGGCTCCCAGGCCTTTCCCCAGCTCACCTTCAAAACAAACTCTTCTATGATGAAGCTCTTATAAACTAGGAATGAAAACGGACTGTGGCCAGGGTAGGCAGTCCCATCAGTGGCTTCCCTCTGCCCCTCCCGCCCAAAGCAGAAGAGAAGTGAGGAGTATGTGTGCAAGGGAGTGAGCAAGAATGAGGGTGAAAATGCGAAAGAAACCCACCTCTGACTTGCAATCTGAACCCACCACCTTCCCCGGCTCTACTTCACCCCTTTGGTGGCTCTCAGACCACTGCCCTCCCTCCACCAAGGGGAGAGAAGCTTTCTGGGCTGGTCCAGGATTGCCGTAAGTCAGCAGCCTCCGAGCTCACTGCTGCCGTGCTGGTCCTCGTAAGGCCCCCCTCCACGGTGTCACTAGGCAGCCTGAAAACCACAGCTTCGGTGCCCACAGGACCTGTCCTTCCCCGCCTGACCTGTTCCCCAAGCATGCCTCAGGCTCAGGCTCCCAGATCACACCCTGCATCCTGCTGTCCCCCACCTGTGGGCCTGCTCACACATCCCTGGGCTTTTGGGAGAGGCACTAGAAAGGAAGACAGGACACCCTCCCTGTTCCTCTCCATCTAACAGTGCCCTACTGCTCCCCAAGGCCATTCCTGGCCACCTTCTCCATGGAGCTATGCAGCGCGAGCACACACTGCTCCCAGGACATCAGATCTGAAAGATCGGTGGTCCAACCCCTCATTTTGTAGAACAGGAAACTGTGGAATGAGGAGGCCCTAGCATGGGGTCAGTGGGCATTTCCGAGTCCAGGCACCCCTGGGCCACTAACTGGACTGCCAGAGCTGCAAGGGAGGCAGCCCCTGCTCCCACAATGCCCAACAGGCCTGGCTGCTCCTTCCTCCCAAGAATTTGTGGGGCATTAATGACACCGAGGTCCTGGCACAGTGACTGCTTCGCCCCGACACAGCCTGCCCCAGATCCAGTCCCCACGCTGGATGTACACCCCCAACCATGGAGTCTACAGCTGCCTGAGATTGGCCCAAGCTCAGGCACACCCCAATTACAGAACTCGCTCCGGGAGCCCACCAAGAAGAACGTGTGGCAACTCCCCACCAGCATCACCCTGTTTTCCTGGCACCCTTACATAACTTGTCTGAACTGTGCCCAGGTTGTGACAGATGAGGCTTTCCCTTCAGCTCCCGGAGCTGCACACCTTACCTAAAGGATAAGAGCTAGGAGTGGTGGGCATGGACCTAGGAGTAATACGTCTCCCCCGCGCCCGAGCAGGGTTGAGCTGTCTGTTCAGAAATAAAAGTATCAGGTTTACTCATTCTCCTGAGGCCTTCCTGCCCTCTGCTCCCAGGGTAACTTACAATTAATTAAAATCAAGAAGCCAAGCCGAGGGGGAAAGATGATTATCCCAAAGGACCGAGGTTCCAAAGGTGGAGAGACGCTCCTTGTACGTGTATACTGGAGGCGAGGAGTGGGAAGGGGTCGCCCGAGGACTGGACCGTAGCGCACGACATCCTGCGCACCCGGCCCGCGCGGCCCCGTACAGCCCGATCCCAAAGTTGGAGGGTCCCCGGCTCTACTTGCTGCCCCCGGGGACCGTGCAGAGCTCGGGGAGAAGACCCGCCCAGAAGTGCATTAGTGCTTTCCGCCCCCAGCCCCTGTCCGGCTCCCGGCGGGGTCCCGGCGCGCCTTACCTGGTTCGCCATCCCGGACTCAGCCTCCGCTCCCAGCTTCCGGCGCGGTTCCCGTCGCTCGCTCCCCCGCCCGCAGGTCGTGGCGCGACCCTCGGCGACGCCGGAGGCAGAGATCCAGAGGTAGGCGCGAGAGTAGGCGGGGCCGGGGGCGCGGACCGCAGAGAAGCGGCACCGGAGGGCGCACTGCGGCCAGCTCTACGCCTCGCTTCCCAAGAGGGGTGGTCCCGCTTCCGCCCAGAGACCCGGGCCTCGGCGGCCTGCGGGGCGCAGGCGCGAACTACACTTCCCAGAGGGCGCTGCGGCGCCGCCGGGGGCGGTGCGAGCCCCTGAAGACCTGGAATATCCCGCTCCTCACCGCCTTAGCCCCGAACCCCGCGAAGCTGCGGGGCGTGGCTGGGCGCAGTGACCCGCCTGGTGGCCAGCTCATGGTGTGCTTGCTCGAGTGTACGCATCCGTCCATTTGTCCATCTGTTCTTGCAGTCAACAGTTACTGAGGGTATCCTCTATGCAAGGTGAGGATGCTCGGATGAAACGGAACTGGCCTCTCCCAGACGGCGCATCTGTTAAACCGACAGTAACCGAGGTCTCCTGCCGGGAGTGGGGTAGCAAGTGGCCCCAGGGGTGGAGAGGGACTGTAGGCCGGCGGCGCGGGCCGAGGTCATCGGTGGGCCGGAGTGGCTGCCATACCCTGGCACATCCTCAGTTGTCACCCCGCTCCCTCGCTCACCACAGCATTGACCCGCGTGTCATATCTTGGCTGACTGCTGATCTATTTGGTTGATTGTGGTAACCTCAGAAGTTCCTGGCACGTAGTAGGCCCTCAAATAAATGTGGGTACTGAACCCTGGCTGGTGTGGCTCAGTGAATCGAGTGCTGGCCTGCGAACCAAAGGGTCACCCGTTTGATTCCCAGTCAGGGCACATGCCTGGGTTGCGGGCCAGAGGGGGCGCCTGAGAGGCAACCACGGATTGATTTTTCTCCTTCTTTCTCCCTGCTCCCCTCTCTAGAAATAAATAAATAAAATCTTTTTAAAAAAGTGTGGGTACCAGGGTGGGAACTTGCGTTATGAAGACAGCGTCCACTTTGTCTCTGGTTTCTTCCTGAGGCTATTTCCCCAGTTTGCTAACTGTTCATCTGAAGTAAGTGTCTTCTCTTCCCACACTCCAGATTTTTGGTGGCATCGAACTTTTGTTGACAATGCCTAAGGAATCCCTGATATCGGACTGGAGTGTGTATGTGTGACCAGCTGTTGGACCATTTCAAGAGATCACAAAACTTTCGCAGCTTGGAAAAGTAAAACTTAAAATTCAACATCTGACCTCAGAACCTTATGGTAAGTCCCGTGCCTGTGCTTTGAGCCTGGTGTCCTACCTCCTTGCTGATGTTAGCTTCCTCCCAGGAATTTGTTCCTACTCCTGGCTCTGCCCCACAGCCCACCTTTGGTCTCAGGATCCCTTAACTTAAAAAAAAAAAAAAGTAGTGCTTTTTTCAAGAAAGCCACGCCTTGATTTTATCATGTACAGCATCTTACCTCTTTGACTCAGCCTCCCCATCCCTGACCAGGATTGGGGTCTGTTCATTGACTCTAGGTCAGCAGTTGCTAAAAGCAAAACATCCTGTTGGCTGAGTGACCAATTCTCCCGGTTTTTGACAAATCTCTTGGCGACTCCCGTACCCTCCAAGACTTAGAGGCACCTCTGACCTGTTCGTGCATCTATCCCTGCCTCTGTAATTTGTTTTAGAGTGTTTATTCGCCAGTTCTGGATAGAGACAAAGGCAGGAGTGCATATAGAACACATTTTTTAAAAATTCTCAGTAATTCAAATTGGTTTTTCAGCCAATTGATATTCACTGGTTTAACTTTCATTGGCTTTGGCTATCGTGGTCATTCTGTGAACTGGCTTTCGGCCAACCAGCCAGCTGCAGCTTTCCCAAATTAGCTTCCTCTAAAGATAAATGGTACTGTCCACTCCTCCACGTGAAAATGGCTGCAATTGATTTAATTATTTAACGTAGTTAAAAATGTAAAAATATTTCTTGATTTTCATTACTTCTTTTCATATCCAACTGGTTATTTAAAAGTACTTTTCAGATTTCAAATGTATGGGTCTTTTAAAAAGTTATCTTTTTGTTACTGAGTTTTGCCTTGCAGTAAGAGAACGTCGTATGGGATGCTGATTTTGTTGTTGTTGTTGTTAAGGATTTTCTGACACTTGCTTTGTGGCCAAGTATGCAATAAATATTTGAAAATATTCCATGTTCGCTTCAAAAGAGTATATTCTAGTGTTGATTGTAGGGATCTAGTTAGGTCAACTGAATCAAGCTTATTGATTGTGGTATTTGTATCCTCTATATCTTACCATTTTTGCCTTTTAGATCTATCAGTTGCTGAGAAAGATGTATTAAAATCTCTCAGGATTGTGCATTTATCAGATTTTTCTCTATATTTCTGATAATTTTTGCTTTAGGTATTTTGACACTGAGTATATAGGTTTAGAATTGTATTTTCCTGGGGAAGAGTTTATTTTATTATTATGAATATTCATTACTCCAATAATACTTTCACTCTGTAGTCCACTTTATCTGATACTGATGTTGCTACACTCACTTTATTTTGGTTAGTCTTTGCTTGATATATTTTGGATTGTCTTTTTACTTGCAAACTTTCTATATATTTGTGTTTCAGATTTGTGTGTTTTATAAGAGTAAAACTTTCCACGCTTAAGTGTATTGGCTGTTAAGACTGTCTGCATTAGTTTTGTGGAAGTCAGCGAGAAGATAAAACTATGTTTTCTATAACACTGACAGGCAGGGCTCAAGTGGAATATCTCTCACTATTGAGAAACAACTGTTACCACGTTTAAAATATCACATTTTACAGGGAGGAGTGGGGCAGAGCTGAGGGAGGAGGGAAGGAAGGAAGGATGGAAGGAAGGGAAGAAAGAAGGATGGGGAGATTGGGGTTCTCACTCCTAGTGCTGCCCTACCCGGAACTGAGTGAAGACTTGCCTAGTAGACAAGGGGGTCCCAGGAATGGAAAGGTGAACTCCTGGCCAGAGAGGGGTCTCCAGTCAGCCTGTGATGGCTCTGCCAGTTTCATCGGCCAGCCAGGAATACATAGAACTTGGTGTACCCTGTGACATGCTTGGGTTACACAGGTGAAATAAGTTAAGGAGGAGCTTTTTACTACTCCAAAGGGTATAGCTCAGGGGTAGAGTGTTTTTGACTGCAGATCAACAGGTCCCTGGTTGGAAACAGGGTGCCCTCTGGTGGTGGCCTGCTTTATTGCCAAATACCTTGATGTATATTTATTGCCAAATGACCTTGATACCACATTCTACTAAATAGCAATGTTTGGTGGTTTTTGTGTATTCTGAACCCCTTTGCTCCGTGCTGAGCAATATGTATCAGTCTGGGCCAATCAGAAGACAGAAACCATGCAGTCCTTCAAACAGGGAAAGTTTAATATAAATAATTATTGTGATATAAGAAGAGAGTAATTTCAAAGGTTCAAAGAAAACTGTAAAGGTACCCCTGGGGTGAGAGACCCAAGCAAGGGCAAATTTGGAAGGGGGACCCTTCCCCAAAGCTAGGATTCAGACCTCATCAGGGCCTGGCGTTGTTGCAGCCCACCCACCGAGTTGTCCCATCCACACCTGTCCACAGTTGTTGCGCAAGCAGGAAGTGGCCTTCAGGGACACAGGTGAGTCACTTGGAAGCGTGAGGACTGGAGTATTCAGTGTCCACACCTGGAGGGCGTGAGAACTAGACCGGGGCAGAGGCAAGCCCAGGCTGGTGGGCTGGTGCATAGAGGTAGTTGGGGTGGGGAGCATGGGAGTGGTCAGAGGTCCAGCTGAGGCTGCGAGGCACAAAGGGGCTTCATTCTCTGGGTGCAGGCTTGGGCAGAGCACCACCAGGTGTCCTCACCCACCTGCACCACGGGCCAAGCATGCAGCAGGAGCCGGGGGGAAAACAGGCAAGAACAATCAGCCAGAACTGGAAGACGTGCCCCATTTCCCCTGCAACATCCCTCTAGCGCCCTCTACTGGCAACTGTTAACATTGTGTTCACTTAAAGGAGAAATGCTGAATCAGTCCTATCCCAGAGCCACAATGAAAGGGTGAGCTTACAGCTGGGAGTCAATACACTGATGACCCGCACACCACCTGACTTGTGTTGGCCAACAGGATGCTAGCAGATGTGATGCGAACAGGGGCGTGGAATCTGTGCGCAGGGTTGGGTTTGCACTCCCACACTTCTACCATCACATGGGATGTGCTTATCCTCTACGCTGCTCCCCTTCAGCCTGGGCCCCAGCGTGGAGCAGGGCTCCACCCTGAGCCCACCTCCCGTGGAGGAGCCAAAGCCAGTTAGACCTGCAGCCTGTAGCCGACTCATCCAACCAAGCCCCACGTACATCAGCCGATTCGCATTCAACCTGCAAACCCATGGGCATGAGAATAAATGCTTCCTGCATGTGCCACCGGTTGGAGGGTGGCTTATTATGCAACGTTATTGTGAATAAGATTGACAGATACTGAAGTCAATATGTAGAAGGGGCTCCTGCTATAACAAAAGCCTAAAATTCACTGTAACAGCTTCATGAGGAAGCAGTGGGTGGCAAGGAAGCTGTGACAGTCAGCCGGGAAAACAGCAAGAACAGGAAAAACAGGCTCAGGATAACCTGGAAGGTGGCAAATATGCTTGAACTTGTAGAGTTGGGGGTAGGCTATTTCAAGGCAATGGAAGGTGAACTCATGGCCTGAAAAGTGGTCTCTCGTCAGTCTGTGATGGGCCTGCCAGTTCGCACAGGCTGGTCAGGAATAACCGGAATTTACAGTATGCTTTGGGATCCTTGGGTGTGGTGACACAGGTGAAATCCGCTGAGGAGGACTCTTAGGCGTGGGGGTGTAGCTCAGGGGTAGAGCGTTTGACTGCAGATCGACAGGTCCCTGGTTCAAAAACGGGTGCCCTCTGCTGGCGGCTTGTTTTATTGCCGAATACAGATAAAAGACCTTCCTGATTTTTTTTTTTTTTTCTTTTATTGGTATTTATTTTAGGCCGAGTTTACTTCCAGGCCATCAGTTTTTGTTTCTTTGGTTTCTTCTGGCATATCTTTTTCTTCCAGGCAGCCCCTTCTTCTGGGTTAGGCACAACCTGCTCTTTTTCAGTGGGATCATTTCAGGGTGGTGGGGAGAGCCTGTGTGTGGGTTGATCCACCCGCGAGCTCCGGAAGTTCTCTGCCCCATTTTGGGAGCTCCGTTCACCTGGACGTGCTCAGAGAATCCACATCTAAACCCTTAAGGTCAGCACTACTCTCTGCGTTTTTAGAACACGTGCCCCCAAAACTCAGCACTCTTTTTGGGCCACTGACCTCATGTCCAGCCCCACTGTTTGGCCTGCGCTCACCCACCAACAACAGAATGGCACACTTTGCTTCTGTAAGGTGACATCCGTCAGATCCTCGGCGGCTTTTTGGATGTGCGTACCCCTGGTGGCCTGGGCAGTTTTACGAGTGTTCTTAGGTGAACATGAAGATTTGAACCTCTTGATTTGCGTGAATTCATGGGGTTTTCTTGGTCAAGTGAATAGCGAACTATGTTCAGAGGTCGCCTCTGGCTGCTTTCGGGAAGAGCAAAACCCTCCTGATTTAACTTCCTACTTAAAGTGAGCCTTATCTCCACTCTTCCTTGGTCCATCCATTTCTCAAGTGACTTCTGTTTTCTGGCACAAGTCATGATGCTGTCATTAATGACCTGTGTGTTTCAGAAGTTCTTAATTAGGTGCTCTTTGAAGCTGACGTTATGGAGGAACTCACTGGATCAGGAGTTACCCAGCCTGTGCCACAATTACTAGCGACCTTACTGAAAATACAGATTTTGGCTTAGTGGGACTGAGGAGGGGCCTGGGAACTTTGTTTTAGGGGAGGCACACTCCCCTCTTAGCCTGGATCCTCCCATCCAGTGATCCTAAGTGGCTTGGAAATTATTTTGAAATTTACAACATTACAAAATCCTAACCAGCATTCTGGTGGTCAACACCCTGGTCTTCAAGCTGGTGCCTTCAGCCCAGGACTGAGGGAAGCAAGGATGTTGGGCTGTAGGTGTAGACCAAGGCCAGGTATGCAGAGGTAGAAAACGTGGGAAAGGTGGGAAAGGCACAGGCGTGGTGGAGTGGTAATAGCTCATAGGTAATGACTCGACTCCGTGCACTGGCTGTTTCTGAGCAAAACATGTGACTGATGATGCAGGGGTCCCGGGTTCAAATCCAGAGGCAAGGTGGGTCATGCTGTCCCCACATGGCTGCAGCCCACCATGACCTCTCCAGACCAGCTCTTCAGTCCCCACCACATCTCACGGGACATGCTCAGGGACTGAGGGAAGAAAGGACACTGATTATAGAGGTGACAATCAAATGTGTAGAAGGTGGGGGTAGGATGTGGGCTGGGTACAGTAGGAAGAGCATCTGTTTGCAGGGTACATGGTGACATAGCACTAGCAAGAACACAGCTTGATGTGGTGACAGCCAGGGTGTGGCTTTATAGGTTTAGAGTACATATTAGGCCCAGGTAAACAGGTGGGGGTATAGCTCAGTGGTAGAGCATTTGACTGCAGATCAAGAGGTCCCTGGTTCAAGTCCAGGTGCCCCCTGCCCACACTCAACTTTTATCGACTGGACACAATATGCTCCTTTCCCGGGAAACCTCTGCATTGATTCGTCCCGCAAGGGGGAGAGAGAAGAGAAGAAGGTCCAGCCTTTATCAGAAAGCCTCCCTGACAAATCCAGTTTCTCCCTAAATAAATGCAATTTCTCCGGGGTTGAGTCAGGGCTGCTAGGTTTGTGGTGGACCTGTGATTGTTTTTTTGTCCAGCATCTGAGCCCTCTGAACTCCATTTCGAGAATTCACAATTGTCTCAGTCTTGGTGGCAGACAGGGTCCTGTCTCTGGCTGAGGAAAACTAAAATGCCAGGTATCTCCTCCCCTTGAATATTAGGAAACGCCCCCACCTCAGAGTGCAGATTGGTAATATGGCCTTATTGGAGCTGCAGAAAGTGGAAATCTAGGTAGTTTGGAGGGTGCTAGTCTAGGAGCCCACGTCACACAGTAGAAAAAGCTGAGGGCATTTTGCCTGAAGTCTACTAGGGGTCACGTGGAGTTCCCATGGAACCCTAGAAGTGGCCTCAGGCCTGGATGGCTGACCCAGGCAGTGTAAAGAAAGCAAATAATTATTAGCTCAGGTGGCACTCTCTGTGGGCTGGAAACCCAGAACTTTCTCTGATTAGACTGAGATAACCTCTTATCTCTTCTCATGGAATACCTGAAATAGCTGAAAATAAAAGTAAAGGCTACCCTGGCTAGTGTGGCTCGGTTGGTTGGAACGTCATCCTGTAACCAAAAGGTTGTGGGTTCGATTCCCAGTCCTGGTACGTGCAACCCCTGGTCTGGATGTGTACGATCCCCTGTCCTGGGGTGAGGCCACTAACTGATGTTTCTCTCACATTGATGTTTTTCTCTCTCCCTTCCTCTCCCTCTCTAAAAAAGCAAGTGAGAAAAATGTCCTTGAAAGAGTGGGGCTTCACAAACTGTAATGTGGATTTATGAGACCATTTGGAAAGCTTAAATTATACCAAATAACCCACTCTGAGGAATCTTCCTTGCCAACCATGCCAGCCCCTTCTTCCTTCCTGAAAGCAGAATGGCCCAATTGAGGGGCTTTCCTTGCAAGGGATCACCTCCCCCCTCCTCATTGTCTCTTCATCTTCTAGAGCAACAGAAAGATCTCAGCTGACCCTCGGTACCAAAGACTGAGGTGAAGACTCACACACCAAAACAATTTCAAACTGGCTAATTTATATCAAGGAAAATCTAGAGAACACATGTTGGTCTGGATTCTCAAAGTACTTCATGGAGTAGGAAGGTGTAATTTTAAGTAAGTCTGAATTTATTTTTATGATTGTACCCAATTAACATTTTATTGAAAATATCACAGCCACAGCAACTGGGATAAACCTGTTCGCTCAGTTGTTGACTTGAGGGGGGCGCCCACAGTGTTTCCTAATATTCAAGGGGAGAAGATACCTGGCATTTGTTGACTTGAACCAGGATTCACAGGAGGCCAGTTCTAAATGCATTTTGTAGTGCTAACAATCTCTTGGTGTGGTTAGCACTACTTGGCAGGGAGAATCCACAGCCACAGATGAAGAGGATTTATCACGCGTGACTTTTCCATCCGGTCAACAGTGACTCCCTTCACCAAGGTGTTGAAAAATGCATGGGTGAGTGGGGCTTCCATATCTGTGAAAAGCATTTTAGTAGCTGTTCTCCATAGATAGGGATGCTGGCCCGGGCCATTATAGCAGCGAGGATTCCCTGATTTCTGTGGGAACTGGAGGATCCCAGGGTGTCAGAGTTCGAGGAATGTGATTCTGCACCCCCAGATGCACGTTTGGGCATTACTTTGTGAGGTCTGTGTCTCAGGGAACTTGGCTATGGTTGATTGGTCATGAGGTGCTTGGGACTAAGAATGGGAAGCCCACCCCTGTCCTACTTGATCTGTAGATCTAATGCAAGAGCTGGCACCACAGATTCCTGACCTCCCACCCAGTTCCCAGATCTGAATCAGTTCAGAGACCTTGCATCCCTTGGAAGGGAACTCTGAGTAGGTTTAAGAAAAGGACACTACCAAAATCTCCAACCACGGCTGTGGATCTTCCCCTTAGATTTCCCCAAAGGGTCTGTCAGCCATTTACCTGGAAACTCTGTACTGAGAAAGACAGATACCCACATATTTTAAGGCCCACTCGACCTGTTTCCAGTGGCTTTTTATAGAAATAGCCTGTCTTGGTCCATGCTTTGTACTTTCCTAAAATCTCTCAAAAGTTCACAAATTCCAAATAAATAGCGTCTGGCTTCCATGTGCTCTACATCTCTTGCTAAGTGGTCCCAGGCCTAGCACTAGTGGTAATCAGCTTTGGTTCACAGCTTGGCCTCTAAGGGCACCTCTAAGCCCATCACAAGTAGCAACTATCTGCAGATCACTTTGTAGCTGATGCTGGATGCCCCAGGCAGGGCACAGGCAGCAGCTGATTTGGGGCTGCACCTTCCAGGAGGCCCCAGAGCCAGCACACCTGGTGGCCAGCTTCAGCCCACGCTGGAACACCACACAACCACCTCCACTGGAGACGCACTGAAGAGATGGACTCATCAGGCACCAGAGTCCTGCTGAAGTAAGTTCTGCTCTGTGGAGTCAGCTCATGCACAGCAGCTTCTCCACTGTGGTCACAGCCAGCCCTTGCAGCTCATCGGCCTTGGGTAAATGCCTCCCATTGACATGCCAACAGCACTCAAGGCTCAACTCCAACAGGAGGGTGCACACAGCCCAAACAGGGGGCACACACAGGTCAGGGGAGGCTGCACCACTGGGTCTTACAGGACACCTACTACATAAGGCCACTCCACCGAGACCAGGAGATGTAGCAGCTCTGCCTAACATACAGAAACAAGCACAGGAAGGCTGCCAGAATGGGAGACAAAGAAACCCATCCCAAGTGAGTGAACAGAATAAAACTCCAGAAAAAGAGCCAAACAAAATGGAGACAAGCAATCTACCAGTTGCAGAGTTCGAAACACCAGCTCAAAGGATACACAATGATCTCAGTGAGAACTTCAACAAAGAGACAGGACACACAAAAATGGAATTAGAAAACATTAAAAAGAACCATCAGCAATGAAAACTACAATAACTGAAATAAAGAATACACTAGAAGGAATCAACATCAGATTAGAGGAAGTATAGGATTGAACCAGCATTTTGGAAGACAAGGTAACAGAAAACAAGGAAATCAGAACAACAGAGAGAAAAAAAATAATTTTTAAAAAATGAGGATCGTTTAAGGGACCTCTGAGACAACATGAAGCATAACAGTATCTACATCATAGGGGTACCAGAAAGAGAAGGGAGAGAGCAAGGGATCGAGAACCTATTTGAAGAAATAATAACTAAAAACTTTCCTAACCTGGTGAAGGAAATAGACATGCAAGTCTAGGAGGCACAGAGAATTGCAAACAAGATGAATCCAAAGAGGACCACACCAAGACACATCATAATTAAAATGCCAAAGGTTAACAACGAAGAGAATCTTCAAAGCAGCAAAAGAAAAGCAGTTAGTTACCTACAGAGGACTCTTATAAATAAGACTGTCAGCTGATTTCTCAACAGAGATGTTGCAAACCAGAAGGAACTGGCATGAAATATTCAAAGTGATGAAAAGCAAGGAAGTAGAACCAAGACTCCTTTATTCAGAAAAGCTATCATTTAAAACTGAAGGCAAAACAAAAAGCTTCCCAGACCAACCCCCCCCAACCCTCCCCCACCACTAAACCAAAGGAGTTCATCACCACAAAACAAGTATTACAAGTTATGTTAAAGGGTCTATTTTTTTAAGAGGAGGGTAAAAAAAAAATATGAATAATAAAATGGCAATCTATCAACAATTACTTTAAATGTAAATGGATCCAATGCTCCAATCAAAAGACATGGTGGCTGAATGGCTAACAAAACAAGACCCTTACATATACTGTCTACGAGAGACTCACTTCATGTTGAAAGACACCCAGACTAAAAGTGAAGGTATGCAAAAAGATATTTCATGCTGCAGATACCACCCCCACAGGGTCAGAACTCTGGGCTCAAACCCCCAGCCTCCCCCACCCCACCACATGTCATCCGTAGTTCCCCTTGACCAATCCTGCGTCTCGCTCCCAGCCTGTCCTCCCCGAGGCTGGCCACTCCCCAGGGGCTGGGACTCCTCTTCTTTCCCCTGCCCCCATCAGACTGTCCAGCATTTTTGCAGTGCCCCTCCCCCTCTGCTTGCTGGGACTCTAGCCAGATCCAGTGCTTTTTCAGATTTACCTGAGATTTTTTCCTCTGAGGACATCCCACCAGTTTTTTTTTTTAACTTCCTAAGATATCACAAATCTTGTAAATGGCATTAACCTAAGTCTACAACTCAGTGAAACTTTTCATACTTACCTATGTGAGCATATATATTTACGTATACGTGTCCATACAGAGGGATGTATACACATATCCATGTAACTACCATCCAGATCAAGATAGAGAACATTTTCAGCTCCCTGGAAGTTTCCCTTGGGTGGGGTGCTGCTGTTTGGAAGTAAATCTGCATCTACAACTTCTGGTCTTTGTACATGTCTGTTCAACTTTTAAATCTCTGGGAGAGGGAATCTGACTGACATAGGAAGGTCAAGGGGCAGAGTCCTATATCAGAAGCCACTGGCAGCCAGCCACCCCTACTGGTGCTGCTCCTAACGAGGGAGGGTGGTCATGAGCAAGGGAGCCTCTCCAGTTGGTGTCTGACTCTCTTATTCTGTCACCAGAACCTTTCTTGTGACCTAATTGTCTTCCATAGGGACCTGTCCTTTGACTCAGAGGAAGAAGAACTTGGGGAACTCCTCCAGCAATTTGGAGAGCTTAAAATATGTCTGCGTTGTCTTGCTTCCAGACACAGAGCATCCTACAGGTGTTTGCTGTCAGCTGGTTGGTCCCTAAAGGACACTGACTAGGTTACATGAGAGCATGATGTGTCCCCTCCTGAGGGGTCCACGTTCAGCCCAGGGTCTGTGGTCCATCGAGGCCCCGAGGACGTTCCGAGGTTGCCTTCCGTGAGGTCAAATTCAGCATCTTTCATTGTTTTGTCTGAGCTTTTGAAACCTTTGCTTATTTACTTTAAGGTAAAGAATTCCATTTGTTGTTCTTTGAGTTTCAAATACGATAGCATCTCCTGGGTATTAATCTCTCCACAGTGCTTGATATCCCCGGGATCTTTCCTAGTTTGCATTTGTTAGAGGTGGAAGCAGATAGAAACTTCGTTGGAGGGGTAACAGTCAGAAAGAAAACTAAGTAACGGGAGGGCTACCTTAGTTTTTTGTGGGGTTTTTTTCCCTTAAAGCCATTTCTTTTGAGCATCCAGGGTTGACTGCTCCTCATTTCAGTGTATTGTCGTCAGGTAGGCATCTTTTCAACCCATTCATAATCTTCAATTTCGTCCACTGCAGTTCTCCTAAGGCGGTGAATTCTTAATTCATTCTGAATCTTTTTTTTTTTTTCATTCTGCTTCTTGAGTCCTTTGTGATCTACCAAAAGCTATGAATCCTCTCCTCAGAAAAATGCCCCTTCTGAGCACGAGTGGGCTGTCTGGACCCTGTCCATGGATTATTAACCAACATTCTAAATCTTCTGATTCTCCAAACTGGTGAGACCTGAGCATTTTGGGGCATTCACTTAGCTAAAAAGGTGTGCATGAGGCCATATGGTGGAAAGAGAGAGAACGGGGCTGCATCCTGGAGATGAGGGGTCCCATCCCAGCTAAGCCACAGACCAGCTGGGGGATTGTCCGTAAATCATTTAACCGCTTTGGGGTTCAGTTTCTTATCCGTAAAACTAATGGGTTCTAGTAGAATAATCACATAAGGGGCCTTAGCTCGGGCATTCCATTATACTTCTTGGGCCATCTCCATTTCCAATATGTTTTTCTAAAAATGAGCGACCAGAATTGCATAGAATGTGCCAAGTAGGGAAGGTGCTGCTGTGCTGCGGTGATGTCTTTTGTCCCTTTCATGTGTCCTTTCGGTTAGTCCGCTGCCATTCATTCTTTTTGTTTTCTTTAAAGATTTTATTCATTTATTTTTAGAGAGAAGAGAAGGGAGGGAGAGAGGGAGAGAAACATCAGTTTGTGGTTGCCTCTTGAACACCACCTATCAGGACCCGGCCCATGACCCAGGCACGTGCCCTGACTGGGAATCAACCTGGTGACCCTTCGGTTCTCAGGCCAGCACTCAATCCACTGAGCCACCCTAGCCAGGGCTGCTGCCATTCATTCTTAATAGGGGACAAAAGATCAGGGCCCCAGTAGCTCCAGGACATATAGTGTTGTTTTCATATATGAGGGAACACTGACAAAATATTATGAAATGTAATTCTTTTTTTTTGGAGTTTACCGTAAGGTGAACTTTTTTTCTTTGCTTATAAAAGCTGCTTTTTCTCAATAGCAGAAATTAGGATGAATAATTGATTGACCCTGCATCTAACCCCTGAAGGGTGTCCCTGTGGAAATTCTGGTGCATGAGTTAAGCATTGAGCTCAGCCCCGACTGGTGTGGCTCAGTGGGTTGGAGCATCATCCTGCAAAGCCAAAGGTCACAGGTTCAGTTCCCCGTTGGGGCATGTACCTGGGTTGTGGGTTCAGTACCAGCCTGGGCACAGCAACTGATTGATGATCAATGTTCTCTCACATTGATGTTCTCTCTTTCTTCCTCCCTTCCCCTCTCTCTAAAAATAAATAAACTCCTAAAAAAAATAATCGAGCACACGGGTCCACTGCTATATTCATTTGACAGAGGCCTGGACCTTTTATTCCAAGAAGCAGGTCACCCCTTGTCTAATGCCTCACCAACCTTTTTTGGAGCCAGGCCCAGGGGGGCTGACCTTGGGGGTCAGGGCAGGAGCGGCACCCATTTCCCCACTGCTGCACCTCAGGTGTACGACTTTGATCTCTTTGGGGTCCAACTTCACCTGTGCTCAAGTCCCCAGCGCCCCGTGGTGAGCTCGGGCGGGGGTGCTGCACGAATCTTCAGCCACTGTGTGGGGCAGACTCGGGCTCACACCAAACCTTGGCAGACGCTAGGAAGAGAGACCTCTCTCTTTTCCCCACCCCCCTCTGCACCCCTGTGTCAGCGCTTACCACGACACTGTCCTGCGGTTGCCCGTCATTTCTCCCGCCGAGCTGAGCTCTTTGAGGGCAGGTGTCCTCTCGTGGTCCCAAGGCCTGGCATAGTGCCTGGCCCAGAGTCATCTGCCCACCAGGATTCACTGAGCGAGTGACACAGCCAGTGTCATGAAGCGGCTTTGCTCTGTTTCATCACCATAAACCCGTCCTCGGTGTATCAGCTGCCTTAAGCCATTGCGTCAGGACGAGATTCGGAAGCTGCTGACTTAAAAAACAGTTCAGGTGGCTTTTATCTGTCGCCAACACTTCCCTACGGACTGCTCTTTCTGGGTAAAAGTGCTCCTGCCCCCTGCCTCCGTTTCCATATGCATATCAAATGTGCTCCTTCCAGTAGCACGCCCACCTCTCTCCAAAGGGAGAAGACCCCGTTGTCTGTGCCTGCGTGAACTTCCTAACCCCCCCTGTAGTTTTCTACTTTGCTGTATGTGTGGACGAGGCTGGGAGGGCCGAAGGGCAGACGCTGCTCTTGCTGTCTGCGCCCTCCCCACTTGGAGGCGGCGACTGGCCCCTAGCAGGCGTACAATCGATCCTGGGGCACCGATGTGCCTGATTTTTATGGTGAAAAGGACAAAATAACACAACGTTAATGTCACGTGAGTCTTCTTTTTCTTTTTCCACGTTGGTGCAACAGAAAGCTGTCCCACCTTTTATGCTTTCCTTCCTTCTGTATCTTTTTTTTTTTTTTTTCCGTTCCTTCATTCATTTCTTCTCTAATGCTCTTTATGCAGTATGCAGATTCATTCAAGTTTCCGACCTAGGACCTTTTCCTCCTCCAAGGGAATTCGTGGAGTTCTTTCTGCAAGGCCACTTCTCCTGGTGACAGATTTCTTTCCTTTTTATTTCCCTGAGGAAATCTTCATTTCTCTCTCACTTTTCAGAGATAATTACACTGGATCTAGAATGCTAAGTTGGTGACTTCTTTTTCCCCAAACTTGAAAGTTGTCCCTTGCGTCTCTTCTTGTTGACACGGTTTTCCAAGAGAAATGCAATGTAATCATATCTTCGTTTCTCCGTAGGGAAGGGACCTCCCCCACTCTGGCTTCTTCCGAGAGTTTCCCTTTATCTTTGGTTCCCTGCACTCTGATACAGTTTGTCTAGGTGTGGACTTTTTTTTGGTGTTTATCTTCTTATTTGCCGAGCTCCCTGGATCTGTGGTTTAGTGTCTGTCTTTAATTTTGGAAATTCTCGGCCCTTTTTGCTTCAGATATTTCTCCTGTCCCTTTCTTTCTTCTCCTGCTATTCCCTTGGGACATTTGTCACACCTTGAGAAATTGTCCCATGCTACTAGACTTTTCTTTCCCTGCTGGCTTTAGAGTCCTGTGCATGCATGTGTGCACCCCCTACTTCTGCACATGGAAAGGGAAATGGTCACTTTGTGCTCCCCTCAGTAACCACGTGTTACCATATTAGGGCCCCTGAACCACTTGCATTCAGTCTCCTGTGGTCTCCCCAACTTCCGGCGGAGGGGGAGAAATCCCCTTTTCTCACCAAGCTCGTATAAAGCTCCTCTTGTGCTGCATGTTGCCGGCACATACGCCTCGCCCAGAGACCAGATGGTGGTCTCTTGTTTTATGCAGCATAAAGTGAAACTAAGCCTATAACTGGTGAGCCCCAGCGGGAGCATCAGGAGCTTGGAGCAGACCAGCAACAGGCAGCAGCTCAAAACCACGCACAGGAGCAAAGCAAGTCCCCCCCCCCCCACAGAGCGGAAGGAGAAGGTGGGCTATATCTTGTGGACAGGGTTCTGGACCAAGGCCAAGTGCAGCGGGTGGAGCTGCCCGATGGGAAGAAGAGGAGAAAGGCCCTGGCACTATCCTCACACCGAGGCCCCAGATTTGGTGAGAGGCAGGATGGTGGCATGGAAGGCCCCCAAATCCGGCAAGAGGCAGGACAGGGGCATGGAAGGCCCTCAAATTCAGTGAGAGGCAAGACAGCGGCATGGAAGGCCCCCAGATTCGGTGAGAGGCAGGACGGTGGCATGGAAGGCCCCCAGATTCGGTGAGAGGCAGGACGGCGGCGTGGAACAGTGGGAGGCTTCTGCGAAGGTTGGTTTTGCTCAGCTCCCATCCTCTTTATGGCTTTTGGGGGGGTAACAGGGATGCTTTGTGCTGTGCCAGTCCCAGGGCACAAGCAGGGGCATCATTCCTGGGCCACATTGGTAGCCACAACAGGACTGGTAGCAGGGACCTCAGAGGCCCTCCCAGGTTGGGCCTTTGGGCCATTTTCCTCCCCTTCTGAAGAGCTTCCTCTGTCCATTTGGCCATCTGTCAGTGGAGGCCCACCTCCCTGAGGTTCCCCTGCAGTCTCCTTTGGGGCACCAGATCAGCGCTCTGAACAAAAGCCAGTTACGTGCATGCACACAGACATGCACACAAGTTCCTTTAGACCCAGGAAGCACCGCCCCCTTCCATACCCCGCTGGATCACCATCTCCTCGGGCCCCCTCACCAAGTCTGCCCCAGGAGGTGGCCCGGCTCCACCATATTAACTTTATGTTGAAAATCCCTCTTCGCCATGAGAAGGGGAGCCCCTTACAAGAGCAAAGGATGGAATGTCATGCTAGACTTCACTCACTTCTATGTCCCCCCAGGTTCTGGCCTCTTGCTTAGCACAGTAAGTAGTTGAGGAATTTAATACAGGGGCTGGTTGCTCTCTGGGGTGTTGTCTTTGGGGGAGGAGAGGCTGTCAGGGCACAGGCTTCTGGGAGGACCCTGGTGGAGGGGAGTAGGCAGCAGGGCGAATGAGCTATTCTCAGTGGGCAGGCTGCCTGCTCCCTCCTGGTTGACCCTGCCTGCTCAGGACAGCAAAGTCATGGGTGTGACTTCAACACCAAAGAGGTATGTTCATTCATCTGTTGGGTGCCAGGACACATACTGCAGACTAAGACTGCAGACTAAGAGATCTCTGCTTCTAATCTTTATGCCAGCTACTTACTCTTAATTTCATTCATTGACCTGTTGCTAAAAGTCTTGATCCCTGTCCCCAGGTAGGTGGGTAAGAGTGACGGAGATCAGGAACCTTCTGGACAGAAACGAGGTTCCAGCTCGGAGTCCTTGCCTGATTCAGGAGCCCATGGCCTCTCCTCTCCAGATCCTTTGGCTCTTCCCAGGGGGGAGGGCGTCTGTTTGAGACAACAGCCTCCATTTCCACACGCTAATAGACCCAGAAGGTCTACAGGAGCCAGAGAATTACTTGAGCTTGGAAATGGGAGAAACAGGAGCAAAAAGAGAAAAAGACAAGCCAAGAGGGAGCCTGGGGGAGCATTAGAGGTTGACCTGGTTCAGAGGAAGAAGCACGGCCTTGACCCCGCAGCTGCGTGAGGCCTAGGCCCTGAGCAGGGCACACGGGGCCCCACAGCCTGCCTTACCTGGTCCCCAACATGGCGCTTTCTGTCGCTGTCCAAACACACCAGACACCTCCACACCCAAGCATCTGCAGACCTAGTGCCCAGGGCCCGAGGCCCCTTTGGAATCAGGGAACAGGCCAAGCAGAGGTTCTGACTTGCTCCCTTGCTCTTTACCAGGCACAGGGAGGTTTGGCTTTCGCCATCAGAACTGCAGACCTGGGCCTCTCCAGCCACCATGGGCCGAGGGGAACGGGCAAGGTCAGGTGCAGCCATGATTTCTCCCTCCCCATGTTTAAAGAGAGTTGCAGAGGGTGGTCTTTCTCCTTCTCTGGTCTCGGAGTCCACACACTGAAATGGGCTGTTAGTTCCAAACGTATGAGCTTAATATAGATTCAACGTTTTTATTACATAAACTGGCCTGTGTGGGAACAGTTCTTTAGAGACTAGAAAGAAATGCAAGTCGTATAAGAAGCCCTGTGAACTCCCTTCCCCATCGGGAATCAGCTTATACCTAATCACAGCACCTCTGTGACAGGGCCCAGAGGGACCGCGCCCAGCTACACACTGCCGGCCTGGTGCTCAGGTCCAATGGAAGGAACAACTCAACAACCACGAAGACCAAATCACTGCCTTTAGCAGACACTCTTCGAAGTAGGTCCTTCAGTAAAACAAGGGCTCACACAGCCCGATCCATTTATTTACCTGAGGGTAGATTTGCAGCTAATAGTAGCAACTCACATTTGAGTACTAGGTATTATTCTAAGTGCTTTAAATCCACACACACACACACCTCTGAGCTGGTGTTATTATTAACTCCCTTTTCCTAGATGCAGAAATTGAGGCACAAGAGAGATTGAGCAACTTAGCCAAGGTGACACTCTCTAACTCACCCCAGCGGGCACCTGGGAGGCTCTGACTCTTAGAGTGAAAGCCTGATGTTCCTGGGAACTTTGCACTGCTCAGGTATGCAGGGGACAACTCGCCTTCACAGCTCCTGCCCAGCCGGCATTTCCTGAGTCCCTCAGTATGACCCGACTGTAGCTCTCCTGACATGCTCAGCCTCCTTCAGGACTTCACCTGCAAGTTGTGCTTGACTGGGGATGGAAGGTGGGTTGTGACAGCAGCTCAAAAAGTCACACATGAGGGGGCACCTGGATTTGAACCAGGGACCTCTTGATCTGCAGTCAAATGCTCTACCCCTGAGCTATACCCCCTTGACTGGTAATATAACCTAACTGATACCTTTCATCTGTGTGGTAACACTCGACTCTGCAAAATTAAGTGACTGCTCCTCTCCAGGACTGACTTTCTAGAAGCTGTCAGACCAGCTCATAATGACACCTTCCTTCAGCTCTGCAGCTTGCCCAGCCACCGTCCCTGGGTGGGGTCATCAGAGAGGGAAAAATGAGAGGAGCTGCCTGCAGGAACCCCACACCATTCCCCACTGCCTTTTCGTTTTAGCTCACGAGCTGGCCAACCACCTCCAATGGTACCCACCTACCCAGACTCGCAGCCCTTCACCTTTCTTCCTTCAGTGAGGACAGAAGTGGGCTCTCAGGCAGTGTCACAGAGCTCCGATAGTCAGGGCTTGTAGGAACAACACTGGAAAGTCCCTGTCTCCCTTGTCAGAGGGGCTAAGCCAGGCTTTTGGCCTATGAGGTTGAAGCAGGCGTGTAAGTAAGTGCTGGTGTGGAGCACCCATTCCCCAGAGGGAAGTGTGGATGCTCTGGTTGGTCTCCGCAGGTCTAGGCCACTCCACTGTGCCATGCTGTTGGGACAGAAAGATGAACGTGGTCATTTAGGGTTCCCATCGACTGCTTGCTCCTGCGAAGTGCCTGAGAGTCCCTGCCTTCTCTTTGAGGACCCAACAGGGCTGAAGGAATGAGATCTACGCAGAAGGGGGAAAATACCAGGTGCCAGAATGAGCGCAGGGAGACCTGGGAGCAGCTACCTACCCAGAAGGAACTTGGGTGAGGTCTCTTTCAAGAAGGATCATCATGGCAGCATGGATGGAACTAGAGAGCATTATGCTAAGTGAAATAAGCCAGGCC
>VMDR010005748.1:0-49464 GCA_007922815.1 Macrotus californicus | reverse complement strand
TACACAAAATAGCTTAATTGCCCTCAAGATCCCCTGTGCTCTATACCTATACATCCTTCCCTCTCTCTTGCCTCTCACTGGTCTTTTTAATGAAAAATATTCTATCAAATAAATGGCCTCAGGATAATTAGCTATTCATCGGTTTAAAATCCTTCTGTTCACCAAATGACATTATAAAAATATAAGTGATAATGTGGACAAAGGAAGATGTTTGCAGGAATATGACCAACAAAGAACTACTAATATATGGAGGAGATATAAAGAACTATAAATCTATTCCCAAAAGATAGTAAAGCCATTTATTCTATTTAATTTTTCAATTACAATTTACATTCAATATTATTTGGTATGCAAACCATAATCTTTAAATGGGCAAAAGACTAGAACAAATATTTCATGAAGGAGGATGTTTGAATGGCCAACAATATCTTTAAAGGTAGCATCATTAGAAGCTGAGAAAATAAAAATAAAATCACAATGAGATAATACAACACATGTATCGGGGTTGTTAAAGTTTAAAAGTCAGAGAAGACCAAGTGTTGGCAAAGATGTAAAGGACCTGAATAGGCATTTCCCAAAGAAGACATGCAAGTGACCAACAGGTATATGAAAAGCTGCTCAACATCCTTATCATCAGGGAAATGTAAATCAGTCACAGGGAGCTTTAACTCCCCACCTGTTAGGATGGCCATTATTAAAAAGTCAAATGATAACAAGTCTTGGCAAGGATGTAGAGAAAAGGGAATCCTTATATCCTGTCAGTGGGGATGTAAACTAGTGTAGTGACGATGGAAAACCATGTGAAGGTTCCAAAAGATTAAAAATAGAACCACCACATAAACCAGAAATCCTGCTTCTGGGTATACGAGTACATCCAAAGGAAGTGAAAGCATTATCTAAGGAGCTGTCTGCAACCCCATGTTCATGCAGCATGGTTTGCACTAGCTGAGCCCTGGTAACAGCCTAACTGTACATCAAGGGGTTAAAAAGAGTGGTATATATTATACATGGATGGTATATATGCTATATGATATATATAACTACGTAATATGTGAGATATATAATGCTTTGTGTCTGTATATCTGTGTAGTACATTTCCACTATGGGGAAATGAGAACTCAATGCAATTTGAAATCCTGGATTAAAACGTGCACCAGGAAGAGTACTATAATGGGACAATAGACATAATATGAACAAAGTCTATAGATTAGTTACACATATTGTATCAATGTTATCGTCCTATTGGGTATTTGTACTATAGTTAGATAAGAATGTCAACATTTGCGGAAACCTGGCAAAGGATATATAAAAGTTTTGCAACTCTTTATAAGCATTAAGTTATTTCAAAATGAAAGGTTAAATTAAAAAATTAAAGAGAAAAAACTTTGAATGAAAATGCAAACAATATTCACCTCTAATATGAACTTCATAGGAACAACGTTAAGGGTGTTGAAATCATAGAGAAAAATGAAGTATAAAAGAAATTGAAATAATACATAAAAGCTTCCCAAGTGCTTTTCAGACGAGGCAGTGTGATGAGCCAGAACCGCTGGTCTGCTGCTACTACCCTAGCTTCATAAAACGAGTAGGAAAGCATTTCTTTTCTTTTTGTAGGAGTGGTGTGTCTGTTCCTTCAATACTTGGTCTTGCCTGCAGGGTAATTGGGACTTGACAAAACCTGTGTGAGTTTTCTTTGGGAGGTGTGTGCGGTAGCACAGCTGCTGGATCCTGGGCGGCCATGCTCTCCTGTGACCAGGTTCCATCCGTCTGCCCTCTGGAGTGGCCGCTCCAGCCCCCATCCACCAGCGGTGTGTGCCTCATGTAAGGTATATGTACAAAGAGCCCATGCCCTTACCGGTACTTGACAGCAATGAGCTTTTAAATGATCTCTGTTCTAATTAAGTGGTACCTCTATTACTTTGACTTGAACTTCTCAGACCATTAATACCATTGAACCTCTCCTGAAACACCTGTTAGTTTTGAGGAGTTTCTCTTCTGTAAATTGCTTTTCCATTTTGGGGGGGGGCATAAGGTGGCCAGCTGTCCTTTTTAATGTTGTTGATCTGAAAATTATAGAATGTAGATTATACATATTAATTCCAACATCAACTTTGATATTACACATACATTTTTTTTTCATTCAGAATCTATGTATGCCTTTGACTGTGTTCTGCCACTTTTAACAGAAAAACTTGAACTAAAGTCATCAATCTGTTACTTTATAGTCTGTGCTTTTGATGTTGAAGGTCTTTTTTGATTCGAGACCATAAGGATAGTCTCCCTCTACTTATGCTACCTGCTCCCGCTACCCCATTTCCATCCTGGATGATTCTGCAATAGACCTGGGACATATCACGAAATCCATACATATTTTAGGATACATCTCTAAAAAATAAAGACTCTAAATCTTCAACATCATTATGAAGCCTGAAAAGTAAGAACAATTCGTTAATATTACCAAATAAAGCAGCTTCTTTTTGAGTAGGGAGAGACTGGGAAGTTTAGACGTGGACAGAAGTTACAACACCAGGCCGAGTGTGGTAATAATGGTCCGGAGGACGAAAGTACAACCAAGCCATGGGGGTTTGGTGTAGGGGCGGGTTTCCAGCACTCAAGAACCACTCACCCAGGGGAAAGGATCAATGTTTAGGACATTTTACAGCTGTTTGTTTTTGGCTTTTCTCAGAAAAGTGGCTCTGAAATAGTTCACAGGCTACTCCTCTTCTACGGAACACTTGAGGATTTTGTGTTCTTTCCCTTTTCCCCAGAAAGCAGGGAGTACCAGGAGAGGGATTCTGCGGCAAGAAAGAAGTTATCTCAATGAGCAGTGGAGTAGTCATGGTGGGAGATGTGTCCTGTGGGCTCCACGTGCACATGGTTTAGAGCACCTCTGGGTGCAGGGACTTCTTAATTAAATATAGTTAATATTAAGCGGTATATTTGTCTCAGCCGTACAACATAGTTGTTCCACATTTATAGACCTAATGAAGTGATGAGCACATCAAGTCTAGTGACCTCCTGTCACCACACCAAGCATGACAATATTATTGACTGTATTCCCTAGGCTATGCGTTGCATCCCTGACTTATTTATTTTATAACTGGAAATGTGTACCTCTTATTCCCCTCACCTTTGCCTCCCACCCCTGTCCCTGCCTGGCAACCATCAGTTTGTTCTCTATGCCTAGGAGACTGTTTCTATTTTGTTTTGTTTGCTCATTTGTTTTGTTGTTTAGATTCCACATGTAAGTGGAATTGTACAGCACTTGTCCTTGGTCTGACTTACTTTGTTCCGCCTAATGCCCTCTAGGTCCATCATGTTCTTGCAAATGGCAAGATTTGATTTTTTGTGGCCAAGAAACATTTCATCATATATATTATATATCACTTCTAATTTACCCACTCATGTACTGATGTGAACTTAGGAGTAGTTTTTATTTGTTTTCAAATACTTGGACACAGAAGGAGCTGTTGTCAGGCATGACAGTGGCCTGGGGAAAGCCCACTGTGCCGTGTGGAGACTTTTCCTTCTATTCCTACCCTTACCTTGAATGTCTTGAGCATCCCTTACTCTTCCCCCATCTTGCCCTTAATAACACCCTCTGGACTGCATGCTCTGAAGTGAAAGCAAAGCAAGCATCAGTCTGAAAAAATCCGATTAAATACATGCACATGCATACATGTGTGTGCATGTGCATGTGCGTCTGCCATTTAAGAAGTCCTCGTGGTGCCTGTCTCCTAGTCCCTACTTGTCCATCCACAGCAGAGCATGGCTGGTCCTCAGTAAAGCTGTAGTCAGATAGCTTTATTATTTATGTCCCGTCTAGTGTCAGATAATTATTAGAATTTTACCAACTTCCCCATTAATGTCCTTTTTCTGTTCCGGAATCTAATCTAGGATCCACATCACATGTAGTTATCGTCTTTCCTTGGTCTCCTCCAACCTCCAAACACCTCTGGGTATTTCCCTTCCTTCTACTCCAGCCTGATGGTCATTTACCTGTTAGGCAAACCTGAGTCTCTTCGTTGTCTTTGCCTGGCTGGGGCCATTGGAATCTGCTTCTAGAAGCCATGGATAAGTTTTTGGTCCTCACACACCTCTAGTTGCCTAACTGAAGAGCTCGGAAATCAAGGAAGTCTAGGGACTTAGACAAAAGCTTCAAGCTACAAGCACAAGATCCTTTGAAAGTCTCATGCTTTGTCTTTAAAATTTTCAGGGATTTTATATTTTACTCAAAAAATTATGCATATTTATTTTAATTCAGAAAGAACAGTTCCCTAAATTCTATCACAAAACTAACATGCTAGGAAGGTAGGAACGTGCACTATGTTTATTCCATGGATCCAAGTATTCATTGTCGTTTCTCTGCACACTCAAGTCTGAGAGGACCACATAGGGCCCTTGGACTGTTTTGAATGTAGGGCACTGGATTTCGAAAGCCATCCTGACTGACTGCCACTTTCGCCACCACCTGACACTGTCCTTACGGGCAAATGCTTCCTGAGGTACAGACATCTGACTTACAAACAAACTTGGTTCACAGGATTTCTAAGTTGAGAGCTGTTTGTATTTAGTACAACATCCTGGCCACGGGGTTTACATAAGTCATTCCAACAAGTGGTTCTTTTAATTTCTATAAAAACCCACCACTCTTTCAAATTACATGTTTTTTCCTCTAGGTATCAAATTGCCTTAAAGCAGAACTTCAAGTATGAATATCCAGTTGGGAAAATAGTCCAACAAGAAGAAGCAGCAGCTAAATGAAAAGGCAAGACCGAACAGAATTCATTTATGAGCAGGGCCTTTGCTTCTGCACTTTGTCCCTGGGCTTCAGAGTTCGATCTTCCTCCTCAATTTTCTGCGGTTCACATTGTGTTGTCGTCTTGTTGCTGGGAGATAGGTGGCGGACTCCAGCTCTGAAAACAAGCTGGAGAAAAGCACCCTGGCAGCCAGCTTCTGCTTTGGGTCTTTTCTTGTGGGGCCCTTGGCATCCTGAGAGCAATTGAAGGTGCGTGTAGGTGAAACGCGGGGCTCCGCCAGCGAGCGCTGCGAAGTGTGGGTCCTGGAAGCGTTATTCCCCAGAGAAGGGGGTTTTGATGGAAGGAGACTGGGAGGGTTGTTGTGTAAGTGACCCTAGAGGATGCCGCAGTGGGGTTTTGAACTTGCCAGTGCCGTTGTAGAGTCGGGCCGTTGTGGTTATTGGTCCTAGCTATGGAAGACCTCCGCTGGGCATTGAGATCTTTTCTTCCCCTCAGATGATGTTTTTCTAATCCTGTGGCTTCCCCTCCTTGAGGTGTCATGCATGGAGGAGAGTGACATCATTTACTGTATTTTGCCATGTATAATGCACACTTTTTTGCCCAAATTTTTGACGGAAAAATAAGGATACACATTGTACATGGGTGTAATGATTACATACCATGAGTATAATAATGGGTATAATAATCCCATGTGTAAAGCACACAAAATGTGAATGCACATTATACATGGCAAAATACGGTAGGTAGCAGCCTTGTCCAGGCTCCTTGCAGGTGGAGGTAACTGCAGGTAGAAAATATACATGGCAGGAGGAAACCACCTGTGGTCAAGACAATTTAAAAGGTGACCCGTGTAGAGTACAGTGCTCAAAAATCTGACTTTTCTTTCAAGGTGGAATACTTCTCTCTCCTCCCTTAGGGTTTGGGAATCATAGGATGCCATGAGGGAGCGCCTGAGACGGTGCCATATTTAAAGGGTCCCACCTAAGTGTGTGCCTTGTACCCAAATAGCAGGAGATTAAACTTTTATGCCATTGCCTTAGCCTCTGAGAGTTTATCTTTTATGTAGAGGTCTGCAAACTATAGCTCTCCAGCCAAATGTGGCCCCCGGCCTGGTGCATTTTGCTGTTGTTACTCAGCCTACCAGTTAAGAATATTTTTTAGACTTCTAAATGGTTGGGGAAACCAAAAGCAGAAGAATATTTTGTGACTCACGAACATCATTTGAAATTCAAATTTTAGCATACACGAAAACAGTTTTATTGGAGCCTGGCCATGCCCATTCATCTATGTATTGCTTTTGGCTGCTTGGTGCTCCAACTGCAGAGCTGAGCAGTTGTAACAGAAACCATGGTTGGCCTGAAAAGCTTAAAATATTTACTATTTGGCCCTTTATGGAAAAAGTTTGTCAACCCCTGTTCCATACACACTGACATTCACTTTTGCCCAGTGACTGCGGCAGTGAGGTGGGGCACATTGGGGGCCGGGGACAGATGTCACAGAGGGTGAGGGAGGCACGCCAGGAGCAGCCAAGAGAGCTCTAGAGGGCACACCTGCCAGTGTCACAGGTTGTCTGCAGCCAATGCTTTTTTCTCTGCTTTGCTCTGCATATCATACATATTTTTAATAGAAGGAACTGAGATCCAGTAAATGTGGGACAAATTAGGGCATAGAAAACAAGAAGGCATAGCTGGGGCTGTTCCACAGACAGGCACTTTGCTCGCACTCAGATGCCTGCTCTCTACCTCACTCTCGTTAGTGCCTCCACTTGAAACGAGAATTTGAGGAGGCAGAGGAGGGGCAGAAAGCAATGGAGAGGATTTTAGGTGGAAGCAGAATGCTGGGGTGATGGAGTAGAGGACAAAGAGGACGTTGAAGCAGGAATGGCAGAGAAAAAGGAGATTTGGGAGTAGGGAGAAAAGCCCCGTGGAAAAGAGTTCTGAGCCACAGAAAGAGCCATCCTGAATTCCTGCTGCAAATTACCTCTCCCGAGGAGGCCACAGAGCTTCCTTAATGGGCTCATGGGCTGATTGGAATAATGACCAACACAGTAAGGGTGTAGAAGGAGGGTGGGAAGGAGACATGCCCCCCAAAATGAACTTGGCTAACTGTAAAATGTTGGCAAGTAGTTTTTAAACATTTTTTTGACACTGGATTCTTAATTCAAATAAAAGCTTATACATGAGCTTAATAGGTAGATGACATCAAGATAGACAAACTGGCTGGAAGTGACCTGATCTCCAACCACACACACCCCTTTCCCGTCACCAGGCATTTCCACAGGGTATAATCCAGGATTCTTTCTGTCTGTCTCTCTCCTTCTCTCCATCCCTCCCTCTTTTTCAAAAGAATAATCACTAGTTTCTCAGCCAAGAGGATGTCATTCTGACTCTACAGGAGTCACTTTGAATCTGACTGCCAGAGTGGACGAGGGGGACATCCCATGTGCCTGCAGTTACGTCCACACTAGACCTGTGTCACCGCCATAAAATGCTTTCTACTTCAGGCATCACATGGATGAATTCACGGCTTACACATTTTTGAGCTATGTTATAATTGCCCCGTGGAACTCAAACACACCAAGTAAAGGGGACGTTTATGATGCATATGGAGCAGACACGTGTTTGTTTCATGAGGTGTTGGGCAAGACTTTAGGGCCTCAGTCACCAAGAAGAGGAGGACCGTTAATTCCTAATTTTAAAATAACAACATCAGGGGCTTAGGGATTACCTAGTCTTGGAGTGAATAGAATTCTTTGTACTCAGTCCCTGGCAGATTTAGATTTATAAAGGCATTTGCCATTTGTGTGAAACAAGCCATACAAACAATTAAGGGCCATTTTATTGGCGAAGTTGCCAAAATGACAACTGGTCTTCCTTCGAGAGTTTTCTACCCTTGTTCACTCTGCACCACACAGGTCAACTTCCTAAAAGACCAGTAGACACAGAGCTTTCGACACCCTCCTTGCCATGGCCTTTTTCGGACCGCACAAACCAAGCACGTTAGAAAACACACGCAGACGTGCCAAGCTTGCCTTCCTCTCCCCCCATCACTTTTGCAGCCCCCTTTCCTAAGGGAGCTCAGAATTCCACGGTCTCAGGGCACACCAAGACTACTTCCAAACACCCCAACCGTGGTAATGAATGTGGATCTGGCCTCGCTCATTATTTGGATTGAGAAGTGCATTACCAACATTTGTGCTCTGAGAGGACCTTCTACGACCCTGAAACATCGTCTTGGAAATGTACAGGGAGGAATAGGCAAAGGAAGCCTTCCACCGTCCAGCCTCACCTCTCTGCCGTGGCTAAAGGAAGCATTGTATTTCCCATCAGCTCTACCCAAAAATCAACAGGAAGAAAAATGTTAAACACAAAGTACAAATTATCTTCTATTTACATGAGGAAGTCTTGCCTAAGGAACCTATTAACATTTAATGTGAGTTCTTCAGAAAAGAACCACATGCCTTCTGGGTAGGCAGATATTGAAGTCAACAGATGTTCAGGTCAACACGGGAAATCACAGCCTCATGTTGAAAACAGGGCCTGTATAATTCATCTCGAGTGTGAGCTAGAGTCATGTAGCCACAGAAAGCTCCACTAAATAAATGAGTCAGGATGAGCATTAATGACTCGGAGGCTCATGGCCTCCTAAGAACCATTCTTTGTGAAGGGCAGAAATTAGGGGCAAATGCTATTGTCCTTGCATAGGTTGTTAAAACTGAGCAAAAATGTAAGAAGTGATATCAGCATGAAATGACTGGTTTTCTGGTTCAGAAACTCTATCAAAATCTAAGGTGTACTTTGGAGCTATAATAAATCTGATTTGCTCCCTCTGGAGTTTGAACAACTGTCACATGATTATGCTCCAAATCGATTCCCAGGGTTCCATTTCCCTGTACCCAACTGCCAAGGGATTCTTCCTTCACACTTAGACAAACGAGCCGAGATGGCGATCCTGCATGAATGCTTTCAGAACGTCAGAGAAATTCAGGAAGATTAAATGCATCGTGATTCTGGAAACATGTTGTTGGGACAGAGAAATGCTGAGAGCCTCCCGAGTCTTGTGCAGCAATGGCTGGTGTGGGGGTTAGGTGGGGGAGGAGAGTTGAATGTCGGAGAGGGGGTGGGTGTGGAGGAGGGAGAAAGCTCTCAGGTGCAAAGCAAAGTGGTGGTGGGTTATTATCGCCTGACGGTGAGTTTGAGGTGGTTCCACAGAACAGTCAAAGGAAAGGCCAGTGCGAACAGGTGGAAGAGGATGATGTGATGAGCGAATGGGATAACCGAAGGGAGGCCTCCCCAGCAGGACCTAGACGACACACTGGACTCCACAGTAGACCTGTGTGTTTCTCAGAGGAAGAGAGCTTGAGTTGGAAGAGGTCTTTATGATTTTCGATAATCACTAGGTAACAAGATCCATAATCCACAGGACAATGGTCTTTTTGTAACCCACAGGAGAACAGCAACACACTGAAGCTAGGTAGAAAACGCAGAGAAAGGCTGAGCCAAGTGCAGAATGTGACAAATTCAGAGTAATAACAACACCGGTAGCTGTATGTTGCTCTTCGGTCTAGTCTCCAACAGCCCCCTGATAGACAAGTATTTACAGATCACAAACCACGGACCCTAGTGCTGAGCGAGGTGCTGGGAGATAGACAAGAGCCCAATGAGCTGAAGGGTTAGCTCAGAACACAGAGCCATTTAATGAGCCAAAATGTATATAGTAATATATCAGATTATGTGTTAGTAATAATTTGAAACTAGGAATAAATATAAAGAAGTTTCAGTTAATGTTATACACAGAAAATTCTAAGAAGAAAATTGGCTGGATTCACCAGGGAGGGTGAATTTAGGAAAGGTTTCTCTGAGATGAGAAAGAGCAAACACGTGGTAAACAAATGATTGCTGGGCCACCCAGAAGCAACAGGACACAGAGCAAGTCTGACGAACGGAGATTGCTTGGTTCCTCCTGGTCTGCTACGTTTCCATCATGTTATGGTGAGGAGATAGCTCCTTCCTTTCCTTAAGCAGGTTTTTCTATCTGAATTCCTTTAGGCAGGTAAGGGGGAGCCTCCAAGGTTCTTTCTGAGTCCTTTGTTTCTTAAAACAAACCAGCTTAAAATAACCAATATCCCAAAAAGGAACATTTTAGGGTAGCAAACTGCTTTCCCTCGCGATTCCGTGGCCTCAATCACATGTGATCACGTCGTTGTGCAACCAGCGTCACCATCCATCTTCAGAAATCTTTTCGTCTTGCAAAACCAACAGTGTCCTCATTAAACACTGATTCTCCACTTCCCCTCTGCCAGCCCCTGGAAAGCACCATCCTACTTTCTGTCTCTATGAATTTGACTACACCAAGTATTCATACAAGTAGAATCATACAGTATTTGCTTTTAGTGACTGGCTTATTTCACTTAGCCTAATGCCCTCAAGGTTCAGGCATGTTATGGTGGGCGTCCGAATGCCCCTCCTTTTTAAAACTTAATTATACTTCATTGTATGTGTAGACGACATTCTATTTATCCCTTCGCCTGTCAGTGGACACTTGGGTTGCCTCCAGCTTTTGGCTGCTGTGAATAGTGCTGCTATGAGCCTGGGTGTGCAAGTACCTCTGAGATGTAAGTAGAGCACGGGCGGGGGTAGGAGCAGTGAGAAAACCTTGTATTACCTTGGGATCAAAGCGGCCAAATGTCTAGCAATGCAGAAGACATTATCCCACAGTGAAGAATTTTCCTACCTAAAATGCCAATGGTCCCCCATTATGAAACACTGAGAAAAGAAGAAATATCAAAAAGAGGTCTTCGTCGTAAATCAGGTACCAAGTGATGAAGCCCTAAACTTTGAAAGGAGCCAGAAAAAGAGGCATCAGATGTGTAGAGAGACACTTTGACAAGGTTCAAGACAACACTGTAACTAACTGTGAGTGACAAGTAAGAATGGGCAATGAGAGCTATCTATGTGACTCAGGCCGGGCCACTGATTCTTGCTAGGCCCCCATTCCTTCTTATTCATTTGCGAAATAGGGCAGTGAAATTTCTAAAGTTGCTGTCACCTCTCACATTCTATGGCCTTTTGGCCCAAAGTTTTTGAGCCTAAAAAGTGACTGTCACGGCATAAATGAGGATGTTTAGATGCTTGGCAACACCTCCAGAAAGGCCTAGTCTTTGCCAAGCATGTGAAGTTGGTCAAGTTTGACTTGATGATCTCTCACTGCTCTCACATCAGTAATTTCCCAAGTACCTCCCTGGCAGTATTCTCATGGGTTCCCAGCTGCCTCAACTTCCTGATTTGCTTTGGAGGGATTTGCTTTTCCACAGCTATACTCCACACCCACAAATATTTTTCTATCAGTTAGCTACTGCTGTATAACAAACCACCCCAAAACCTAGTGGCTTATATTTTGAACCTTAAAAGAATAATCTGTCATTACTTCTCATGAGCTGTGGATGGGCTGGGGAATATTGTTCACCTGCAACAACATAAGCTGATCTCCACCAGGTTCACTCCTAATTCCAGGGCCAGCTAGCCAACCACATGGGGCTGTCTGGTCTAGACTACCCTGGGCTTGTTCTCAGGAGTATGGCAGGATTTCAGGAGAGCAGAGGCACACAGAGTTTCTTAAGGACTAAACCTGGAACAGGTACGCTGTCATTTCTGTCACACTTTATTACCAAGCAACAAGGTCAGACTCCATCTCTTAATGGGAAGAGCTACAAAGTCACATTGGAAAAGATGTGCATAGAGAGAGGAGTAGGATGCGTGAGCCCTTTTTGCACTCACTCTACTATCAAACCCAATCTGTCTTCTTGTCCACCCTTTTAGGATGCAGCTAAATGCCAGGCAGTAACAGCCCACTAATCAAGAATGAGAGGATGCGGATGACTAAGTCTTCAATCTTGGTGTCTGTGGTTAGGATAATACAGGGGTTAAGGCAAGCCCTCACGAAATATTGGTTAAAATGAGCCTTTCAACTAATTTGCAAAGACATTTTAATGCTTACCATGGAAAATGTCTTTCCTACCTTTACTGGTCTAAGAGTTACACAGCCCTGACCCTTGGGCATGACCATCAGGAGAGGAGAACCCACGAGGTCCCTGCCCTCATGCCCAACACCGTGCGGGTCAACAGAGTCAGGAGAAGTCCACATGCAGAAGTCCTTCTGGAGAAGCCCTTGAGGTGCCTATTCTCAAAGGAACGAATCAGACATCTGAACACATCTAAAGTTTCAACGAGGCCTTGAACTCCCCAAAAGCTGGATGGACAACTGATTTATGTTCTGTAACATAATAGCTCCAACTCTGTGAGCAACAGAAGGCCGGTGTCTACAGTTGTCCCTTCCCCTCCCCTCCTAGGTTTCCAATCTCTGTCCCACCCATGAGACCTAAATCACTTTCACTGTCACTCATGCTTCTCCCAACACACACTCACACACACACTTTCCCCCACTATCTACTGACTAAAGTGTGAAAAAATTTTCCTTCTCCATTCAACCAAACTAAGTTTTTAAAAGAAAACTTTAAGGGGGAAAAAACCACTGAGAGAACAAAAATTAAACAAAGAGTCTAGAAAAAGACGAATTTCATAGCATATACTTCTGAGCCCATTTTTACTCAGTTTACTAAATTTAACAAGCTCCATTGGTGGGAACCACCTATTTCCCTTCAACGAGTGAGGAGGGACAGCTTCCAGTACTGGGACATTTGCATGTCAAAAGTGGTCACCCCACTGGGGACTCCCTCAGTGGGCAGCCAGCTCAGTTACCTGCCCCTCCTTTTTTCCTCAGGTGATTTGCACTGGCTACAGGGGCTTGCCCCCCAAAAAAACAAAACAAAAAACACATCTTTGTAACTCCATTTACCACCAAAGCTAAACTCACTGCCTTCCCTCCACTTGACCACTGGCCACTCACTCTTTATCCCAGTGCGCTTTGGCGGCTGCCACCAGCATGCCATAAAACTGTTCCCAGAAGGTCTGCAACCACCTCCAGATTGCCAAATCCAATTCCCAGGCCTCTGCACTTGTTCTTTGACCCTGTTGACCAATTCTTTGCTCTTGAACTTCTTCTCCCTCGGTTTCTACAATATAATTCTTCCAGTGAAACTACCACAGCATATTTGTGTTCAAGTTTCAAAATTGACTTGAAAGAGCCAATAAATAATATGAATTTCTATCCCATGCCTCTTCCTATTTCTCTGAACATTCTCTGTCTGTCTGTTTGTCTCTGTCTCTCTATTTTTTGGTAGTGAGTATATTTACTTATTTCTTCAATGTATGTGTTCTACTTTCCTTTGTATCACTTTCCCTCTTCTCCCCCTAAATTTCTTCCACTTTATAGCTCCAGTTATCACTTAATGACCAGAAGACTTATTAATCGACCTCACAAACGCTGTATTCCTGGCTCCTGTTCCCCACTGTCCGCCCTCTACTGCTGCATTCTCTGACGGGCTTTACTCTTGTGACTCCCTTGGCCTGGGGGAGGGGGAGTAAGTGGGAAGGGTGATGTGCCACCCCTTTTGAAGCCACAGGGTTTTTTACTTTAAAAGATACTCTTTAAGGCATAATTTGAGTGATACTGCTTTGATCTCCTCAATCAGAGGTCATCAGTTTTTCCTATGAACCATCCTAACCCTGCATCACTCTTGTCTTTTAAGAGCTCCCATAACATGCCCTGAAAATTCACTCCTTTATGCTCCTTGATATGACTAGTACTAGATTACAAATTCTCTGAAGACAGAAGTCAATTTTGAACATTTGTGATATTACTTAGCATAATGCCTTGCATTGATTCAGTCACATTTTCACTTATTTTCACCAAGAAATATTTACTGACCACATTCTTGCACTAGACAAAGTGTTGAGCATTGGAAGGACAATGATGACCCAGACAGGCAGTCCCTACCCTCAAGGGACAAGTTGGAGAACATAGCCACATGAAAGGAAACAAATAGGATAATTGCAGAGAGTAGCAAGAACAATGATGAAAAGCATGAAATGAGATAGAGACTGAGGGGGTAGAGTCAATTTTATATACGTTCAGGGGGCTTTCTGACATCTAGCCTAAGAACTAAATAATAAGAACAAGCAAGCCATGAAAAGATCTTTCTTTTTAATGCAATAGGAGAGGTGATGTTTCTGAATTCCAGTCCTGGCTACTGTGTGAAGAGGAAGAGGAAGAGACATGGTGGGCTGGGTAAGAGATGGTGCAGGAGCCTGAGTGAGAAATGACAGTGGTTTGTTAGACTGGTGACAGATTTCAGAGTTAGCACAGTAGGATTTGCACTGGACAAGGCAGGGTTTGAGAAGGAGTTATCACATAGTAGTTACTCAACAAAAGTTTATTGATAGGCTGATGGTTTACGAGTTCAAGTGTTTCCAAGGTGAGTGATCTTCTAAGATCCTACAAATAAGGTTTGACAATACCACCACCAGAACAAAAAAGCGCTGGGCAGATATATGTGTGTGCTTTCCACCAAGACAAGAAGTGGTGTTTCAATTTCAGCCAAAGTCCAAATGCTACCGCTCCATCCCCATTCCTTTCCCATATTTCTGTATTTTTTTAAAAAAGAATTAAGTATTTTAAAGCAAATTTAAAGAAAATGTAGAATGAAATCTGTGGCTATGTACATGTAGAGGTGTCTGACTGTCTTTCTGAGAGATCTTTTTATGTTCCTAACCACACAAAGGCGTCAGGCTCTTTAAGTCAATCGGCAGTTTAGCCTGTCAATCGGAGGGTCCTTCACCGATGATTAGAAGTAACTCTGCTTTGAGCAGCTCATAAATGCGCCTTTCAGTAGTTTTCTAATGCCACGGGAGTCTTCTCGACAAGTGATCTCGACAAGTGAACAACTGTTATGCAAGTTATCTCAGAAAGCCCTTGGTGGCCCCCAACACATCTGTTATCACCAGAAAAAACAAATAAAAATGCTTAGAGGGAAAAATGTTAGTGACTTGAAAAATAAACTTAAATAAGAGTTCAATTTGTAGTAGTTTCCAAGGCTCGCAAGGCCTACAAATATTGTACTTCCAGCCACTTGTGCCTCGACTCTTCCTGCAGTGACTGGCCTGCTTCTGCTCTCCCATAGCCACCTCCCATTTCGTAGATGTACATGTGTTTCCAAATATGCATGTATTTGGCTAATTGATTTTTTTGGTGGTTTTTATAGATAATTTCAGACTTACAGAAAGGTATCAAAGTAGCACAGTTTTTACATGCCATTCCCCCAGTTTTCTCAAATGTTTACATTTTATACAACCGTAGAACATTTATGAAAACCAAGACACTAACCTTGATATAATTCTGTTACCTAAAAACCAGAATTCATTCAGATTTTGCCAGTTCTGTTCACTAACTGTCCCTCTTCAGGACAAATGTGCATAAAAACAAGCAGCCCAGTCTCAGAATCCCTAACACATATCCCTGTGAGGAGCAACCTTGCCCACTGCAGTTCAGAGTTTACATAGAGTTCATTTATCTTTACTCTTACTGTGTTCCATCAGAACACCATCTCCCAAAGTTACTTCCATCAGCTCCTTTCCTTCCGTTCCCTGCACTTTGGTTTTTTTATTTATCTGCTATATTCTATCGATCAGAAACAAGTCACGGTTCTAACCCTCTAGGGAATAAGATCCCGAAGGGCAGAGTTTTTCTTATATATCCTAGAGTTTCATCCAAGCACTTAGAGCAAATAACTCCACAAACTTGATTATTAGGTCATATTTGTGTTTCAATGGTTAATCCGTTTAAAAATTTTTACTCACCCTGGCTGGTATAGCTCCGTGGATTGAGTGCGGACCTGCCAAGCAAAGGGTCGCAAGTTCAATTCCCCATCAGGGCACATGCCTGGGTTGTGGGTCAGGTCCCCAGTACAGGGTATGCAAGAGGCAACCACACACTGATGTTTCTCGCCCTCTCTTTCTCCTTCCCTTCCCCTCTCTCTAAAAATAAAATAAATAAAATCTTTAAAAAAGATATAAATAAATAAAAATTTTTACTCAGTCGGATAATAGAGAATCAAAATGGTGGCACTACAGCACAGAGATCCAGTCGTTACAACTCTTTTGACCGCTGAACCATTTCTCTAAACAATTGCCTCATCTCTCCTGAACCTGACTCGGGCACATCCATGCGGGAAAAGCCCAGAATGCTTTAACAGCCCTCCCTTAGCAGATAAAGTCTACTCTGCCCTTCCTTTAGCATCAATTCCTTCTCAGGTCAAACTGAGAGGGTAGAAGAAGGCAGGTCTTCTAAGAGCCACTCTCTTTGTGTGTGTGTGCGTCTTATTTATTTTCTTGGCCCACATTTGCTTCATTTAAGTATTGGATACATAAACTAGAACTAATTTTCATAACCATATAAGCCAGGACCATGATGAATTATAACATTGCATACTTTCTAAATTATATACTAGGGTAGATGTGGTTGTCCTTAAACTTATTTGTCTATCTCAGTCCTTATGGGAAAACATATGCAACATATTTGGAGATTATTTCCAAGTCTTCTAGAATCGGGCCCCTGCCAGGAAAGGCAGAACAAACCCCCTAGAGGAGGCAGCAGGCTGAACAAGAGCCAGGAGTGCCCGGCGATGATGCCTTGCCTTGGGGCAGGGCAGAAGAGGGAGGAGGGTGAGCTCCCCCGTTAAACTGGAGGTAGGTTTAGATGAGAAGAAGCTGTGGAACACCAGTTCGGCCCTTAGATGGGAAGTTGCTGCTACAATGTGCCGCATGGAGACCTTCAAAGCATAGCTCTGAGCAGCCTACTCACTCATTCACTGATCTGCACCAGGCCCATGACAAACTCCGGGCTCAGCCCTGCACTTGGGAGGGTATGAAAGAAATCCAAGAGACGTCCTTGCTCTCCAAAGACCTTGGAGACTCACCATCTGCTTTCTTCATGGTCTGCCACCAGGTTGTGATAAGGAATAGCCTTGACCAGAAGACTCAGCCTCTCTGAAAGACCAGCAGACATAACTTTAAGTAGAGTTTGGAGTATGTTTCTTGCTCTTACTGAGTGATCAGAGGCCATGTGGTAGAAGTGGACAAAATGTGAGTATTTCTGGAAGCAGTTGCTATATTTGAAGGGCCATATAGTGTCTTCATAGGCCAGGTGATTTTAAAAGCACAGCCACTACATAAAAGTAATCTAATTTTTGTAGCTGAAATAACAGAAGAAGCAGAACAATTGCCTGTGGGAAAAAGTGAGGGTAGCAGTCGGATTCAGTTAGCTCCTTGATACTCTCATGCTGCTTGCTGGGAAGCATTACTTCCCCCACCAGCAGCTTGATCTTGAGCTTGTCCTCTGACTTTTACATCCCTGTCCAGCTGGTCCTGACCCTGGCTCCTGTCTCTTCCCACAGCCTCGGTGCCAGTCCCCACCCAGAGGACTGGCATCTGTGCCAGTCTTCCATCCATGAGCGCCGACGAGAACGAGGCTAGAGACTTAGAAAACAATCACCCCCCACCTCTTTCTCTCTTCCAAGAAACTTTTTTTTGCAGCTTAGTTTTCAACTGATTTTAGTCATCCTAGGATTACACAAAAAAAAGACTCGAGAGATTTTTCCCTACAATTAAATTAAATAGGTAAACCACCGTTCTTGTGCATTTTCTAAGTCTGATGAAGAAATCTAAGACTTCCCTTGTAGAAGCCTGTAGGACTTCCATTTCTAAGGGGCGATTCATCAGCAGCATTAAAATTTTTAGCCAAGACACCTTACATGTTATTCTGAGCCAGGCATCTTCTACTAGACAGTTTACCAAGGAAGTCTAGTTTTGGCGTGCTCTCAGGACACTAGAGACACAAAGTGGCTCAAACTGAAAAGGTTCATATTCGCTTGAGTTGGTATGATTGCTCCATACAAATGGCTGCATCCAAGGTTTGTTTCTGCAGATGACGTGAGCTGACTCCCCCATCATGTACCCTATCAACTCTCCTATAATAGCTCTGTCCCCTTCCCATGATTCAAATCCACTGGCTGCAGTTACAACTTTTAGAAAGTGAGAGATGCTAAGCAGAAATGTCCCTCAGCTATCCCCAGGTAGGGGACCAGCTGGTTAGAACTGGTTGCATCATACACCCTCAGCACCGAGGTCACTTCCAGTGAAACTTCTTCCCATGCTCTCTCCGTGGATGGGGTGTAAAGTGCAAATGTACACGCACCTCTGCAATTCCAGCTGTTGCACACCAAGTTGTTGGCAATGTTCAGATCAGTGAGTCTTCCTCTTTCTCTGTAGAGAGGCAAGTGAATCTTCACAAGGGTTGGGCATTATGCTGTCAAGAACAGATAAATTATAATTTAGCTAAAACACCAGTAATTAGAGTTTCAGGAAGGGTTCATCTTACCAGCAGAAAAAATATGGAAAAACAGTGATATAAATGACTCCCACATGAAAGGAGTGGGAGTCTTAATGGGCATTGCATTTAAAAGAGGGACTAGGGAGAGAGACTAAGGAAAAGAGGGACTTTTTTCAAAGATGTGGGAAGGGGGAAGGGGAGTCATAGGTGATTTTCCTGAGGGGGATGAAGGAGAAGGCAAGAAGGAGGTTGGCATCGACCAGAGCCCATAAAAAGCTTAAATCATGAGAGACAGAGCGCTCTACGGGGGGCCTGGAAGACACAGCCACTGTCAGCCAAACAGAGAGGAAGCTGGGGAATCAGTACCCAGCCCATTCTCTCTTCTTGGCCTCCCGTGTCTCACCCATTTCCTCTGCTAGGTGAACCTACCTGGGAGCCAGAGGATGGAGGGGCCTGGTTGACGCAGCCAGTGCAGGTCGGCTTCCTGAGCGAAGAGCATGGTGGAGAGGAGTGAACAGCGGCCCTGGAGGTGCACATGGAAATGGTGCAGCACAGAGAAGAGAGAGAAAGAACCCCACTCCATCTGAATTCACTTTCCCTCTTGCTGAACACCTACCTTTGCACTCTCTCCAAGGACGTAATCGATGACGTAACTTCTTTCTGCACTCACAAAAACTTCCGTGACTTCGGCACCTACTGGAGCGCGTATTGGCTCCCCCCCAGCTCCCTAACCAGGAGTACATTTATTTTTAAGGAAAGAATTTATTTTGTATTCAACCGCATACTTGAAAATTTTTATTTTATAAAAGCATTTTCTCAAATAAATAAAAGAGAATTTAATATTTTGCTTAAAGAAAGCAAATAGGTAAAAGATAAATTTTTGACACTAGAAGCAGGCATTAAGTTTGGTAACTTCAGACATTTCTCAGTTTTTACAGAATCTGAAATTTATATTAGATTTTTTTTCAAAAATGAAAATTATTATAATAAGTGATGAACAAAAAATGTGGAAATAAAAGTCCTTGTGCCGCCAGTGTTCTCTCACTTGCTATTTCCTGAAGTCACCAATGATAATCTCATGGTGTGTACCCTTGTACATAATTCCCCATCTTCATTCAAATGCATACACACAAACATATATTTTTAAATACGTATTATCCCGTGGTTTCCTTTTATTTTATTTTGTTTCTTTCTCTTAAAAATGTAGTTATCCTCGCAGGTCAGTAGATGTGGCTATGACTCCTTTTGCATGGTTGCATTATACTCTGTAGTATTCATGTGTAATGAGTTACCCCACAGTGCGTCCTGGCCGTATGTACGGAACCCTGATGGAGCCTGAGTTTTGTTGGAGAACCAGTTATATCAGCAATAGTGAGGAATGTCCTACCAAATAGAAACACCACTCAGTTTATCTGATAAGATTCCACTTGCCAGTGGATTTGTTTCTAGACTCTCTTCCAGTCTACTGATTTATTTGCTTTTGAGAGGCTGCATAATATACTAACCAAGGGCATGTGTGATCCGAATTCCGTTATGTCTTGGCTATGTGACCCTGAGCAAGGCTCTCGGTCTCAGTTTTTTCACCTGTGAAATGGAAATAATAATAGTATCTTTCTCGTAGAGTTATTTAAGGGTTAAATAAATTAATGTTTGCAAAGTACTTAGAATGGTGTCTATAACATTAAAAAATGATGTTTTTGATAAATAAAAATAAATTCCAAAGGCATACCATACATAACAGTAGATTATAATAAAAGATTACAGCAAATTTTTCATATCTGATAACATCAGCTCGTTTACCAATGCCCTTTATTCTAAATTGTCTTGGCTGTTATTAGGTAGTTATGTGCTTCCATGAGTACTTTAAATCCTTCTGTCCCAATCCATTGAATTCTGATTGGAATTGTATTAAATTATTTTATTGATTTGGGAAGGACTGATATTTTCTGCTTGATCTTCCATCCAGGAATAGGTTTTGCTTCCTTTATTCAAGTGCTACTGTATGTTTTTTTAAGTCTATTTTATAGTTTTCCTCTTAAAAATTCTGTCTCTTACTTGCTGAATTTTATTCTGTAAATGTTACCATTTGGAAAAATTTTGTAAGTAGGACTGTATTTTTTTTCATTTCTGTGTGTTTTTAAATTTTATTTGTTTTAGAATAGACATGATATACACATGGCTTGAAGTTCCAAATGCACTCGAGCATCCAGGGGCAGCCCCCCAGTCCTTTCCGCGGACCCCTTGCTCCTCCGGTTTTTAAAACGTCCTCACACGATGGCGGTGCTGCTGCCCTGTCACATCCTGGGAACACATTACATGCATGGTGTGAGGACCTGCATCCCTGATGTGAAAAGATACCACTTAGGTTTTTCTACGTGTTGCCATTTTATTACACCTAGGCTTCCATATAGCCTTCATCTCTGGTGGTTCAACCCTCTTCTCTAACTCACTGAAAACCTCTGTTATTTAATGCAGGATGTTCTCATAAACTGATCTGACCTTGATGAGTAGACACTTACTCCTGGTTATTAAACAAGAACTTTTGAAATGATGTTATAAAATGTCCTCCAGGGGTGGTCAGTGAGAACATAGGCTGAATAAGCAATGTTCACATCAGCATCGAGACTGGCTTTGGTGAGATATTCCTGTCATGCCTTCCGAGGAGGGTTATGCTAGAAGAAAGCTCTTTGGGATTCCTATCTCTGCAGCTTGCCTCCATCTGGAAAGAAGGCCACATGCTCATCTGCATCTACACTCAACGGCCCTTCTGCATCTCAGGGCCATTCCTGGTCTGAGGTTAAAGGTTATGGGCATTGCAGCCCCAAGTCTCCCTCCCCCCTCCAGCAAAACGGTCCTCTGCCTCTTCTAGTCCAGTTAATGCCTTCACGTCCACCAGTTATCCAGCTGGAAAACCCCAGCAATGGAAGTCTAGTTCTGTGAGCCCAGAACCAAGGGAGACCCATTAAACTTTATGCTTCCTTCTTTGTTGGAGGGTGCGGGGGATGGGCAAGGTGTGAAATTCAGCTTTTCCTTAGTAAGGAATATCACAGCACGCCCCTCACCATGGATCTCTAAGGTCTTCACTGAATGGCAGGTACTTGAATCTTCATAAAATTTATGTTCTACCCCCTGCAGCGTGTGTATCTTTCCAAAGCTTCCTGCACATTAGTCACCTCTTGCTTGTCTTGCACAAGTTGCATGATGTCACTGATGTGATGGATCGGTGTGTGTTCTGAGAGACGCCCAGATCACTTCTGACCTTATTATGTCAGGGAGCAGAAGGACCAGCAGAGCCTGGAGACAAAACTATAAATGAATATTGCTGTCCATCCCACACGACTGGAAACACCTGGTCCTCTCTCCTGACACAGCTCGAAAAGAGTGTGCTCTCTAGATGAACAGCTGCATACCACGTACCCGGGGCACTTGTAGTCTGTTCTAACAATGGCCCACTCTGCACTACCTAGCTCTCCAGTGGCACAAGGGCTGCCATGGTCCTCAGTCACCATGCAGGATCTGCTGAGGCCAGACTGGCAAGCTGAACAGAACTATAACAGGAACCACTACCCCTTGTTTCTGCCGTTTCACCCAATGCCATTCTGTTTTGTAATTGCTCTCCTAGCCAGCGTGGGGGAGAAGTTTCAGAGTTTTCCACTTGGCCTTCTCCATCGCGGTGGCTCCTAACTGCAGAGGTGAAAACCTGTTCATATGTTGGGGGCAGGGGGAAATCCAATGTCAGCTATGACTATTGCTACCGTGCATTCGGGGCCTGGAGAAACGATCCCAGTGGGCCCATGGAAGCTGGACTTGAATCAAAATTCCAGAATTACTTTGACTTCCTTGATGTTTTGGTCGTCGATGGTAAGCCGAACCCTTGCTGGCTGCCTTCCGGAGCCTCCGGGACGTCACGCTCATTTTCCTTCTCAGTGACTCCTTCCTGGGCAAGCCCTCTCGGCTGCCTGAACAGCCTCGCCCCGCACTGTGGTAAGGTCAGCTGTCTGGCTCCTCTCCACTAAGCATTGCCAATTGGCTTTTACCACCCTTAGGCCCACATCCCCGTGATGTTAATGACCCTAGTTCTATGACCATCGTTGGCCTGCAAAGACAGCGACCACCCTCATTCTGAGCAGTCCTGGCTGCCGTCCTTCCTACCGGCGGTTGACTGCTGGCCTTGGTGAGCAGTGTGTCCTCGGGGATCTCACAGAACACCGTCCACAGTGAGCTTTCACGGCCTCACACCCTGTACCCATCCCGGTGTCCCTGCAGCCTCTTCATTTGCTGCGGCAGTGCAGGCATTTCAGCCTCAAGACGGCGCGGGCCCTTGCATCTGCTGCGCATCTCGAGGCCGTGCCAGGTCGACAAATCCTGTCTTGAAAAACTGGTTGTGAATCAGTACATGCCTTGCTTATCTGGTCTTACTCGATGGCCCCTTGATCGTGCACCCTAAAAATCCCATCCCAGTGGTACGCCAACGACTCTTGCTAATACAGCCTAGCTAATTCTTGGAGCTGCTTCTGGGTATCAAGTTCTTTCTCCCTTTTCTGACCCAGCACTTCCCCATACTGCCGCCAGGGGTCCGCCTTGTGCTCCATCATTGGCTGAGAAGAGCCTGTGCGAAGTCTGGTCTTGGCAGGAAGGCAGCGGTGGGTTCTGCAGGCCGTGCTGGAGCCTTTAGACCGACACAGATACATTGTTTTACGCATTTCGGTGTTGGAGACTCCTCTGCAATGAATACCCTCAGACAGGTCATGTCTTTTATAGAGGACGAATTTCTCCAGGATTTGTATAAGCAATTGCAGGGTTACTGGGCCACAGCTACATGCCTTTTCTATTTTACTAAATTCCCGAATCCTTAACTTAGAACGGCTGTCCAGTTTAAGCTCCCAATAGCATTTAATAAAAACTTCCTTTTTTTTGGTCAGCACTTGATCTTATCCATTAAAAAATATTTAGCTGATCTGATGGGCAAACAGCGGACTCTCATTTTCGCTCCGACTTTGTATTTCTCTGACCACTGATGAAGTCACTCATCTTTTGACGTGTTCATTGATTCTTCAGATGTTTTTCTTCTGTGAACTGCCTGTTCTTGTCTTTTCCTCACTTTTCTTTTGGTTGTCTTTTCTTTACTTTTTGTTTTTTAATATTTGCTTTACTGACCCCTTATCTTGGATACATTAAAAATATTTTTCTTCCACGTCTAATGATTGTCTTTTCACTTTGTGGGACTGTTAATTATATTGAAGGATTAACTCTTGGTATAATCCAACTTTACTTTTTGATTTGTGCTCTTGGACCCTGTTTAAAAATTCTTCTCCATCCAAAACAGATTGAGATTTGCAGCCAGATTTGCTCTAAAAGATGTGCTTATATTTTGTTCACGTGAAACTCATTTTTGTGTATGTAGATGTGTAAAAAAATATAATTTCCTTCTCTGACGCTCCTTCAGCATCTTGGTGTTCTCTCTGTGCACATGCAAACAAGAATCCAAGGGTGTGTATGTCTGGCAATATACTCTACACACTACTTAGCATGTCACTTTTTTACTCAGGGATTCCAGATGAGCAGAGATTAATTAACTCTTCTCATACTTTTTAAGCCACACACTCATACATGCTCACACACACACCTTTTTTCTTTTAATCAAATACATATGTCATGGCCTACGTTTTGATCACCGCCTTCCCAGAGTCAATGTTCCTTTGACCTTAATATCACATAACCCCTTACAAGTGTGTTCAAGGTCAGTCAGTGTCCCAGCCTGTGATAACAGCAGTCGCTAGAAGACTCACTGTTTCTTTAAGTGCACAGGAAAATGCTGATAGGAAAAGGAGTAAGTATCAATATGTTAAAGAGGAAAAAAGAGGAGGAAATAAAAGAAAAGCATTCACTGTCTCATGAACTGACAGGAACTTACATATACACACATTACCTCTTTTAAAAAGCATAGCATTCCTGTGAAGTGAATACCACTATTTCCATTCTGCAGATAAGACACAACCTGCAGCATCACCTTTTCGGGTAGATTTTTACCAAAGGATGACATACAAGATCAAACAGTAAGTGTACAATTCAATGAATTTTTACCTTGGCAGAGGTGGCAGAGGGTGGGTCCATGGAAGCCTCTTCAGTTTGCTTCAGTTTTCTTATTGACCCAGATAGCAAGGCCACCAGCTAAAAGTGAGGATGGGGAGGTGTTGAAAGTTTGAGGGGAGTTTCAAGGTATGACATAATCATCTGAAATGATATACCCTTGTACACAGTTGCTAAGTCATTATAAAGTGGCTTGGACTGGGAGGAGGATAGTAGGATTCGTTGGGAAACTGAACAGCTACAAGCTTAAACATTGTTCACCCAGCAAAATAGGGACGTGGCTGGACTCGTCGCTCTCACAAAACCTAAAGCCTGATAGTTATCTCCTGTGATTTAACATCCAGGCACTGAGTTACAACATGGTTTCTATGTTTGCCTGTCACAAGGGCAGTTGCTTTGGGATTGAGAACCCTAAACCAATTTCCTTTTAGACTCTTGACACTTTGCTGTTATTTACTGTTTCGTCAGAGCCATATCAGCTGCCTGGAGCCTCCTGGGAAGGGGTGGGTGGTGTGTTTCTGGTAGGAAAGGGGGGAAGCTCCTATTTAGCTTGTTTCTCTTGTTTCCTTTTGTTAATCTTTGTTCCAACCAGGAAGAAAACTCTAGGCTTCTCTGCTTCATTTTGGTGATGGTGTGTCAAAAAGAGACCATGCACTTAAATTGAGATAGCTAGCTCGGTCTGGCTTTACAGGCACACTTGCCACATTAAAATCTGAGTTGTCTCCCCTCATGAGGAAAAGAAAAGGAAACTGTATTTAGGTCTCTTTAATGCACCCATGGAAAGAAGGAGCAATTTGTTCTGTTTCTGAAGAACATGAACCTACTCTCTTCCAGCTGCCACTGGGGGCGGGGGGCAGTGGGGAATAGGAAAGACTGAGCATTATAGAATTACGTCACTATAGTTTCTATAAGATGCTAAGTTTGATTTTAAAAGAAATAATACAAATACGACAGCAGGTCAATCGGGCAAATGTTTGGGATTGAATTTGAAGTGGATGATAAAATAGGGAAAAGCAGATGGGGAGACAAGATGGAAGAACTGTACTTTCATAAACAAAATCCTGCGCCCTGTGTTTTTTCAGACTCTCAGTGCTTTGGTTAGTTATGTTGACTTCACTTTTCAGGACTCTTCTGTCTGATAATAATGATGGTGGGTGAACAGGACATTCAGTGGGATTCTATTGTAGCCGAAAATGCCAGGAAGTCCATACAAGACTTCCTGTTGCACACATCTGGCGGAATAAGTGAGCAGAACTGGAGAGAACTCTGAGGAGGGAATTGTAAATTCGTGTCACAGGGCCACCTGGTCCACACAATGATGCTCTGCTCCCACGGCATCAATTTACTAATACAAACATGAAATTGACTATTTGTATTTTGTATGGAAATTATATTTTTTCAAGTGCAAGATGAATTTGAAATGCCAGTTCTTCAAAGAGAATGAACAATTCATATCATTCTGCGTATGCAAGATTTTCCATTTGGACCCCTCATTGATTTTTGAACCATTTTCAAATGGTATTTCTTGATCCATGTGGCCTTTATCTCAGATCGTATAACCTGCTAGTTTTATCAGACTAGAAACTCCAGGGTGAGTACAGGCGAGGAAATGTACATCTGAGAGACCTATCCCCCAAGAATTTATAATAAGGGACAATAACTTCCATTTTATAAGATATATGCCTTTTTTAAACCTTTAGGTAAATTGATTTGCATCCTCATATAGAGTTTATAGCTGTTCATTTATTTTAAATCCCAGTGTCTCAGTTTTGAGATTTGTTCGCGGCTTTCAACGTAAACGTGCTCCCCAAAAGGGGCACACGGCATGCATTTATCACGGCTGTAGACAGTCCTTTTTTTTCCTTTTTCTTTTTTGCCGTATATGCTCTATTTTAAGGTAGAGGGAGGAGTAGAAACCTAAGAGCATTTCAGAAGACATGGACGCTCGATCAGTACCCGCAGAGGTTTGCACCGACATTACACACAGTTTTTTTCAGACTATGTTTTGCTAGGAGTTCATCCAGATTAGCTATAGAGCAAAGGAATGTTAGAGAAGGAAGGAAACCTGGGGAGAGTCTAGGGCTCAAGGCCAAGCCAACCTACTTTCTAAATTCTCCTGGAGAATGGAAGAGGCTTGGCCAGTGTTGCACTGATGGGTAGCAGGGCCCCTGTCTCCGGTGGTGTGGGACGTACCATATGCATGCGAAAGTACCAACTTGGAGTCAGACCGATCCACGTGAAAATCCCTGCTAAACTGGCAGCTGGCTGTGTAACCTTGAGCAAGTTCCCCCACCTCTCTAAAATGCTGTAGAACTCTGTGTCTTAAACTAGAGCTCCACTGGGTTGTAATGTGAATTATGCAAGTAATCAACATAGTAGGTCATTGCACATAGGAAATAACAACACAAAACATATACATCCACTAGCCAACATTTCCAATAGTGTAGTAAAGACAGCGAAAATAATCTGCTCTGAGTAGCTTAACGTTAAATTTGAATGGAGATTTGAATGGGGTTGTATCAAGAAATACTTTAGGCTTTTAAAATGATATTTGTGAACCTCATTTGTTGCAGGGGGTACAACATTGAACCCCCACTTATGAACCCAAAGTTTCTGCACGAAACCCAGCCACTCTGAGCGAGGTCTGTGTGCATGAAAAAGCAGATGAGCTCATGCACCCATCTGTAGGGCAAATGAACAAGTTGTAGATACACACAGATGGGACCGAAATGTTGAAGGAAACTGGCCCTCTTGATTTATCCTTCTTTTATTAATTAAACCTGAATCTGGTCATAGTAAAAGCAGATTTTGACATCCTCAACGAATAGGTTATCATTTAAACAGAAACAAATGGAACAAAAATCCTAAATTATACTCTGTTTCTTTAGAATTTGGTGGATCCAGTTGAGTTCTGCACATAAGAACTCTGAACCTAAACATCAGACATGTTTTTGCAAACTATAGCCAATAAGATGCCAATCAACAGTTATGGCCAACTGGCATTGAAGTAACTTTTTTTTGGCTGATAGGCAAATTGTATTTGGCTCAGAGAGAAAACTAAGTCCCTGAAGATTCTCTATTCATAGTATTCCAAAGAGCAATAGCTCCATTGTTCAGATGGGGGGCCCCTTACTCAAGGCCTTCTTGTAAACAAATAACCTCAAACACATCCAGACAGCAGTGACTCTTGTGGAGCAAGCTTTAAAGCAGTGCTTAAAGTCCTTCAAAGAAATCACTTGAAAGTTAAAAGAACTTTTATCTCTACGGCAAGTTGGAGTCCACTTAATTCAAATGCTGTCCCATTTCAAGTTGTCTGAGAAGCAGAAGCCAGGATAGAATTAAGCGTTGGAAGGGTTTATTGGAGGAAACACCTGATGTAGGGGAGAGGTGTAGGGGAGAGGGAGCTGAGCAGGCAAGGAGAAATGTCACACTGTGACACAGGTCTAGCACCTGTGTGAGGAGGGAGGTGGGAGGGTGATCACACAGGAAGAGCCTCAGACGGTAATGCAGAGTCCCTCCATCAGGTTGGTGGGGAGCCCCTGGGCATGGATTGTCCTTTAGAAGAGTCTGGTGTCGGGCAGACACTGACCAGCTGTGGGAACCAGTCGCTGGTCAGGAGCAGCAAGTGTGGCCTTGGTGTGAACATTCTGCAGATCCAAAGGTGTAGGCATGGAGGTTGACTACCAGCCCCAGCTCTTGCCCAAGTTCTCTGGTAGGGAGAGCTGAGCTGTGCATCTCCATGGCTGCCACAGCTGTCTTCCTAAAGGAATACCCACTGCTCTTCTCTCACTGGACTCCTAAGAAAGAAAAGAGGGTTAGTTAAGAATGGTTGAAACAAGAATCACATACCATTTACTATATATAGTATGATATGCAATGAAATAGAGGCAGTAGGTATATGCAGGAATTGGTAGAACCTTTGGCCTAGCATAGCTTAAATAACTGCTTTTGTTGTGGTAGTTGAGATTTCCTTCTTTGCTATTTTATGTCCCAGACTTCTTTCATCCTCTTCATCTGAGTTTCATGCAGTTCTAGATTGAAATGGCTTTTCCATCAAATAATTGAGGATGTTCACAAATACTACTACAAAATGTATCAGTGCAAAATTCTTATCATGACTCTGTACATTATGTCATAACTTAATGACTCTTCTTTATTTCACAAAACGTATAGAGGATCTTCTTCCTTCTTTGACAATCACTGTTATGGGGAATGATGACTTCTTATACAAGATCCCACAGAGCCCCACTGTTTCTGAGCTCCTCTGGTGTTCTAAGCACAGCAGGAGGGTTTTAAGTTCCTGGCTTTGGGAGGAAAAGTAGCCTTAGGGATTGAGTCTGAGAAGAATCAAACTACAGACTATTTACACTTTGCTTCTGTATAACACGCTGAAGCTTGCACTACAACAGCCCAGAGGCATTCCTATCAATTTTATAACCAAGTATAAACTCTACATTTATGTTCCCCAGACTTTTTGAACAGTCCGGCTTCCTGTTGGGCATACATAGAATTTATATTTATAAAAGAATCACCTCAAGACTTTCGGTCAAGATGGCAACATAGGCTCACCTCCTTGCACAACTACATCAAAATTACAACTGAGTTATAGAACAACCATCACTCAGAACCATCAGAAATCAAGTTGAATGGAAGTCTGACAACTATGGAATTAAAGAAACAACATCCATCCTGACTGGTAGGGGAGGCGAGGATGTGGAATAGGCTAGTCCCACATCCATGTGTGGTGGATAAAAATTTGGGAGGGATGATATCTCAGGAGTGAGGAGTCCCAGGCCCAAACCCAGGGAACCAGAGCCAGGAAGATAAGTTTCCATAACTTCTGGCTGCAAAAACTAGTAGGGATTGAGTCAGTGGGAGAAACTTTTGGAGTCCCAAGCAGTACCTCTGAAAGAAACCACACACAGACTCACTCAGACTCACTCCCTCTGAGCTCCAGCACTGGGATAGCAGCTTGATAGCAGCACTGGGGTACAGGGAAGAACTGAAGTGTCTGGCGTCAAGGCAAGAACTGGGGGTCAGCTTTCTTCTAGAGAGAAAGGCAAGCAGAGGCCATTGTCCCTTTTCAGAACACTCGCCCTGTAGAGCCACAGACAGAGCCAGGTGGGTGCCATATCTGAGACTCCATCAACCTGGCTAACACTGTTTACCCTGTCCTGGAGATCTCCAGAGGCTCCATCCCACTCAATTTACATCTGTTAACAGTAGCTTTTCCATGTGAATGGCTGGTCTTGGCTCAGGCTTCACAACTTCCTAAATCCTTTCAAACAAACAACAGCTGGCCTCAGTGAGCCCCCAACCATTGTACTTCTTGCTAAGTGGCCCTGCGCACAGCACTAGCAGCAGCCAGACTAGATTCACAGCTTGGCTTCACCTGGGAATCTCCAAGCCCAGCACAAGTAGCAGCCATCTCAGATTGCTTTATAGCTTAGGCAGGGTGGCCCCGGGCAGAACACAGGTGGGGGCTGACCTTGGACTGCACCACCTGGGAAACCCCAGCAACTGCGCACCCCGGGGACAGCTACAGACCATATCAGAGCACCACCACCCTGCCCTTGCACAGCTGATCCTCCACAGAGAATGGAGGTTGGTGGTCAGTGGTCACAGCCAGTCCTTGCAGCTGACTGGTCTGGGTAAATCCCTCCCATTGACCTGCCAACAGCAACCAAGGCTCAACTACAAGAGGAGGGTGTACTCAGCCCACATCAAGAGTGTACCTGGAGTACCCAGCTTTGGAGATAGGGGAGTCTGTGCCATTGGACCCTACAGGACACCTGCCATATTAGGCCACACTACCAAAACAGGAAGTCATAGCAACTCTCCCTAATACCTAGAAACAAACACAGGGAGGTGCCAAAATGAGGAGACAAAGAAATATGGCCCAAATGAAAGAACAGGTTATGACTCCAGAAAAAGAGCTAAACAAAATGGAGGTAAGTAATCTATCAGATGCAGAGTTCAAAGCACTGGTTATAGGGATGCTCAAGGAACTTAGTGAGGATCTCTGCAGCATAAAAAAGATCCAGTCAGAAAGGAAAGATACACTAATTGAAGTAAAGAACAATTTATAAAAATGCGGTAGAGTTTGCCTATTTCTCCCTCTCTCCCATTCAGATGCTGTGGTCTGGTGGTTTAAAGCCACAGGATAGACAAGATGGGGGTTGTGACTACCAGGAGTGGCTGTGGAGGAGGCCAAGGAATGGACTTGGCCCAGAAAGGCTCTGGGCTCCCATCCAACCCCTGTAGCGACGCAATTGTCTGACGTGGTGCAGTCGCTTTGCTCCTCCAAGCCAGCTTCCTCACTGATCAAGAGCAGACAAAGCATCTTCTTCACAGGCCTTCTGTGAAGGAAAGTTGACAAAATTTCTGTGCACATGCTTGAAGCACTGTGTCATGTTGTTAAGAAAACAGACAATAAACAATGGAGCAAAATTGATTTTGACCGACTGATTTACTATTTGTCTACAATAGCTGAGACCTACTTATTTCTCAAATTCATTTATACAAGACATGATTTGCTGTAGGAAGATGTCCTAACCCTACACCTGGTTTAGCAAGGGCCACAGAGGGGCCGGGGACCCTTCAGTCCTTGCTCTGCCTTCAGTTTTCCCAGCCAGGAACTCCACAGCTGTTCCTGCCCTTCCCTGCCTTCCCAGGGGGCACTGGGTGTTCCTTCCATGGGCAGAAGGTTCTGTGTTCTTCTCTGGCTTTCTTGATGCCTTCAGAGAAGTCTGATTAGCAAACTAGGTTGATAGTTTATTTAGTATTTGAAAATATTCTGTGTGCCTAATTTCTATAAAGGAAAAATGCTATAAGACTTTTTCATACTTGCTCAGATTCGTTTCTCATGCATACCTTTTTTTTTTGCTTTTATATTTCCATCTCTTTAAAAAAATAAAAAGAACAGAGGCACAGAACAAAATGATTTGTGAAAACAAAAAGCAGGAAAGGATGGAATAAATGTGAAAGGAAAAACCAGCTGGAAAAAATACTTGATCACGGTGAGTTTGGTAAATTCACGTCCTTGGAGGGTGAGCTGGGGGACGGACAGAAGTCGAGTTGGTGCCGGGGTTCCCAGCACATCCATTAGCCTCCAGGTCTCCTGCCAGTTCCATAGTCAGAGCAGCCTCTGTCTTAGCAGCCTCTCCTCCTCTGTCTTAGGGCGACTATGATGGGGTCGAACCTGATACTGGAACAGAAATGCAGGAGGGATGTTGATGACCCTGAGCTTACACTGAGGTAGAGGCAGCGGATGGTGTAGGGTCTGGAAACCACATGACGTAAGATGTAGTGGAAGGACCGCACGTATCTGGCCTGGAGAAGAGGTAACCCAGTGAGATGTGTGAAAGAAAATGCATCTCATGAAAAAGAAATTAAAATTTCCCATTTGCTCCCAATGTGCTGCACAGCTAGAACTGGGTATAAATAATAGAACAGCAGACTCGGCTAAAGTACTTTTAACAAAGAGAGCAGACACAAAACGGAGCACATGTCCCAGTGGGGGGCGGGGAGTAGGTTTACTCATCAGTATCATCATCCAGGCAGAAGCTGGATGACTGTCTAGCTTCTAGATTTTAAAAAAGAAGCTTTGGCATTTGGTGGGAGGGGAGAGAAAATAGTCTCCCAAAATTTTTTTTTCAATTTTTTAAATCTTCACACTTAAATGATTTAAAGGGGAATCTTCCTTCCCAAGTCCCTGTTGAGACCTGTCTTACTCTGCTCCCTTCCACCAGGTGGCATTTCCCGGCCCTGAGCTGGCCTGTGGGTGGCTCTGAATCCACCAAAGAGAGTCAAGGCCATCAAATTCCTTTTAGCTTTTATGAGCTCTGAATTGAAACACCTGTTTTTAAAATTCATAAAATAAAATAAATGGTGACTGGAAACGTTAATTCTGAGTTGGGAACCTCCTCATAAGTCTTGGCTAAGAATTGCCAGACCATGAAACAGCTTTTTCCCTGTTGCCCTTCAATAGAGGAAAGAAAAGGCAATTGCCTCCTAACTTGTCTTCCCCCTTCCTCATTCCCTCCCCGTCCTCTGTCCTTTCCACCGGTGCCCTTGCAGCCTGGGGCTGGGGACCAGGGCAGGAGGTGACTCTGGTCAGGGAGCTCCTGCAGTATGCCCACACTCATCCCCTGCTGGATTTCTCACAGTCCGCTCCCAGGTCCTGGCGAGGCGGGGTCCAGCGTTCTTCTACCCCCAGGCTGTGCTCCTGAGCGCTTATCCTGCCACCATCTTCTTTAATCAGGACTTCAGTGATTCGCTTGTTGTTTACTGTTCATTGTCTCTCCCAATCAGAATGCAAGCCCCGGGAGGGCAGGGTTTTGATGGGCGGGCTGTGTGTTTTCGGATGCATCTTAGGTTCCCAGCAATGATCTGTCGTGGCATGGGCTCTCTGACCTTTGTTGAATGAAAGAATCTGGTGGGTGGAAATTCAATGTTAGTTTGAAAAAAATCCTTTAAGGTAAGGGTCTTTTATTTTTGAAATTTGCCAATAAGTACTGTTTCAGTCTGGGTTCTCCAGAAAAACAGGACCATTAGGTTAGATAGATACACAGATAACATTTTTTTTAAGGAATTGGTTAATGCAATTGTGGAGGTTGGCAAGTCCAAAATCTGCAGGGTGGGTTGTCAGGCTGGTGACCTAGGGATGAATCGCTGCTGCAGTTCAAGCCCAAAGGCAGTCTGCTGGGGGAATTCTCTCTTCTTCGGAAGATCAGTCCGGTTCTATTAAGGCCGTCAATTGATTGGACGAGGCCCACCCACGTTGTGGAGGATAATCTACCTTGTTCAGGGTTCTCTGATTTAATTGTTAATCTCATCTTTAAAATACCTTTAGAGAACTATCTAGAATAATATTCACACGAATATCTGAATAGTGTGGCCTAGGCAAATTGACACGTAATATTAACCATCAGAAATAGCAGTCTAGCCATGTGTCTTACAGGGGAAATGACCTCAGACAGCCACCCCTCATTCTACAGATCAAGCGGTCGAATCATTGTGAGGGAGATACCCAACTTATCCCAAGTCACAGACGACGCACCCAGTGTCCCAAGACTCCTGACTGCCATCCCATGTTCAACTACAAATGCTGCAAAAGGAAGCAGCCACAAAATGCTGTTTCAGGTGGTCGTTTGGTTTTTGTTTTTGTTTTTTTGAGAAAAACTTTGTCACCTCACCCGAAGCTCATCCCAGATAACGATAGGCTTAAGGAGTTCATACTGTTTATACTGTGGAATTGTATAGTTTGGGGAGATACAATTCCTGGATGTCTGCACTTGAATAGGCATCATCTGAATCATGTTATAATTGTCTATTTTGTCTTTAAAATGCAGTGTGTATTTTCTGCCACGTTGTAGCAGAGATGTGCAGCAGAGTGGGGGAAGGGCGGCTACATATGAAATAACCTGTCAAGATGGACCTCTCTGACAAGGTACATCTGAGCACAGACGTAGGAAGGAAGGGAGGCTACCTGCGGGGAGAGGTCTGAGGCAGGGGACTCGTCAGTGCGGAGACCCCCAGTGAGGAGCACACAGGGCCTGCTTAAGAAGGAGCCAGGAGGCCTGTGCTGCGGCATCCTGTCCCCTGAGCAGACTGTGTGACCCTGTGAGGGGCCAGTAATAGGAAACGAGGTGCGCAGCAGGGTCTCACAGGTCATTTTGAATTTTACTCTGAAGACTTTGGGGCAGAGAAATGTCACAGTATGACTGAATTTAAAAAAGAATCCCAGCGGTAACTGCGTTTAGACGAGCCGCTGGCTGCCAGTGGAGGCGTGGGGGTGGGGGGGAGTTGATTCGGGGAGACCAGGGAGTAGAAAGACTAGAGCAGCGATCCAGGTGGGAGAGGAGGACAGTGGTTCAGACCAGGTGGGGCGAAAGTGAACAGATTCTGAGAGAATATCGAGGGCCGTTGTCTGGAGCGCTGTGTAGAGATCTAGGTTTGAGAGATACAAATTCTGGAGGCATAAATTTTCATTCAGTTTTGTTTAAACATTGAGCAGGCACGTTCCCATTTGCCCGGCACTAATGTAGACATTTCAGGTACAGATATTAAGGGTCTCACAGTGAATGGGAAAAACTGAAATATTTAACAAAAGTAGGTCTAAAAGCCTGAAAGGATGCAGATGTGGGGGTAATTAATTAATTAATTCTAGCTGTGGGAATGAATGGCCAGGAAGGGCTTTAGAGAGGAGCTAAACAATTGAGCTAAAACTTGAAGGTCAAGGACAAAGTAGGATATTCCAGGCTGAAGGGGAAGGCATGAGTATGTACAATTTCAAGTTTCATAAGGCAAAGGGGCTCTGGTATGCCTTAACTTGTAACAAACCAGTCAGCTCAGTACCTGATACATTCCCCCCATACTCTGGAAAATTCAAAGCAACATCTGCTACTATAGACCTACACATAGTCATATATGAAGTCCAGGGACCATTATTCATGGGATTTCAAAATAAAGACTGCCTTTCATGTACATTACAAGTTTCTTCTGGTTCCAGACTATTTTATATTAATTAGTGCGTCTTTTCCTATGTCTTCTCTGCATGTGACCTTTCTTTTTTTTTAAATAGAGCTTTTCTGTTTTTTTTTTTTTAATTTTATTTGTTTTTAGAGAGAGGGGAAAGGAGGGAGAAAGCAAGGGAGAGAAACATCCATGTGTGGTTGCCTCTCACACGCCCCCTACTGGGGACCTGGCCTGCAACCCAGACACCTGCCCTGACGGGGAAATGAACTGGTGACCCTTTGGTTCGCAGGCTGGTGCTCAATCCAGAGCCACACCAGCCAGGGCTGCATGTAGCCTTTATGCCAAGGATGGAGCAGTGGCCAGAGCATTGTGCTTTTCTGTCCCACACAATGCAGGCTGCCACTGAACTCAGAGAAAAGAGGAATTTTAGGCAAGGCCCTGAAATCACCTCAGGACGTAAACAAAAGAAAGAAAGGATTTTGTGAATCCATCTGGCACCTCCTGGATGAGATCAAGACCCTCTGAGCTACAGGGGTGGGGGTGGATGGTGGGCAGGGAACAGGATAAGAAGAGGAGATAGAGAGGGAGCTTGGTGGAGCCAGCATCTGGAGAGCCAACTTGAAAGGTCACCTCAGATAGCAGCAGAGTCAGCAGGTGAGGACTGCCCGCCTCCCCTCCTGCCAGTACTGCCCTTTCACCAGCTTGGCCTGGGCTGACCACCCATCGGTTCTGCCTGCCTGCGCCCTGACCTTTCTTCAGGAGGGCAACTCCCCTTTTCAAAAACTCCGGACACTGGTAAGACTCCCACTGCTCTAGCAAAGTGGCAATCCCCAACCATGGAGGGGCTCGGGGAGGGTCTAGGGATAGAAAGTCTTACTGTGCTCTGGTGAGGCAGAACAGGACCAGTTCGAAATCACTATCTACCTGCCTTCTTCCCCTCCTGGGGCAGAGATGGTACACACCCCTTCCAGGATCTCAACTCCTTTCATTCTGTGTGTCTTTGCCTGGAGAAGTTGGATTGGTGAGCCACAGCTCAGCCTTGGAAAGGACCCTTACTAACAGAAGTTTCCACTGATCAGATTCCTTTAAAGACAGGAGTGTCTTCTGTGACATCTGCTGCTCCAGTGTCTTTGGTCCTGTGTTCCTTCCCAAATCTTACTCCCCACCCCCCACTCCCCATACTATTCTGTGTGCCCAGGGATCTTTTACTCTAGTGCTGAGAAGCTTGGTTTAAATGTAAGTTGTTGTTGAAACATTTTTTTTTTCTGGGTATAAACTTGGCTTTGTGTCTGGGAGCCCTGTAGAAAAAAAAAAAAAAATGTCACTGAGTAAGCCAAAGCTGTTAGAAGCTATTAGACAAACGACGTTACAACAGGCAGCCAGTAACAAAGTAAATAGTAAAGAGATAGCATGGCTGGCTCTCCTTCAGATCTCAGACGGCCTGGAACTGGACTTTTGTACTTTCTGCTTAGAAAAGCATGTGGTGACAAGGAGTTTGATGTTTTACAAAATGGCATGCTTAACTTTCCGAAGCATTTCTCGGCTGGCTTTATCTTCCCTGCCGTGGAATGAGGTGGGCAGGCCTGCATTTGACAGCTGAACTGTGTCCACGACCAGGCGGTGAAAACGTGTCCCCTAGGTCACATGCAAGGACGATCCCCTCGCCGGGGCTCATGTCGGGACTCCCTGCATGCCTCATGTCCTTGGCAAATTCATCTCCCTGCTCTAAAATAAGGGCCTTCCTACTTTTAGCTAGCTTTTCACCGTGCGCCAGTGAGCAGGAGTTTGGGACTAGGTTGCAGGTGGTTGGGAGGCAATGTTTGGTTGGCTAATCACGCTTTCGGAGCTGTCTTGCTGGTTTTTCGTCCCGTTCTGGCGGGTAGCTTGCTTTCCTGTGAGCCTTCGCTTGCGAGCACTTCAGCTCTTTTAGGTCCTGCCTTCTTTTTGGGACCGGGGTGGGCGGAGAGGAAGGAAGTGCCCTGCAACCACCAATATTTTCCTCTAGGAGGAGCCGCGCAGCCCCGAGGAGAGTGACACGCACCAACTCCAACTCCGCGCCGGGAGACGCTTCATCCCAGCTCCTCGGCATGCGTGGCCCGGACGGCGCTCGGCGCCTTCGCAGCGAGCCCCGAACCGGCCGCGCTGAACGCCCGCTTCCCCTGGCTCCGGCAGCCCAGGCCCCGGGGACGGCGGGCCAGGCCCGGCGTGACCCTTGGTGAACCGCGGCCGCCGTTTCCCACCCCTCCCGCCCCATCCTCCCTTCCCGTTTCACCCCGCCCCCTCCCTCTCCCGAGCCTGACAGCCCGGGAGCTGCCAAGCTGGGCGCAGCCATGGGAAGAGGAGGCGGTCTAGGGAGCGGCGGCCGTGGCGGCGGAGGCTGCTGCAGCGGCGGCGGCGGCTGCTGAGCCCGGGCGCGGCGGGGACCCCGGGCTGCGGCCACGCGGGCCCGAGGCCCCCGCGCCCTCGGCCGCGGCGCAGATGCGAACCCGCGCTCTCAATCTGGAGGCGAGGCTCGAAGGTACTGGAGCGGGTTCCGGTGTCGGGTTCTTATTTTGCCCCTGTTGTGCCAGGGCGCCTGGGAGTGGACCTTGGGACTCCAGTGGTTTACGAAAATGGGGGTCTGTCTTATGTATTTACACAGATAATGTTTTTTCCCAGGCGACTTGGGGGTTGGCTGTGCCCCCTCCTCCTCGAGAAGTTTTCTGCTGGTGGGTTGTTGTAACCCGATCGACGCCGTGGTCGTGTGTGGTGTGTGTGTGTGTGCCTGGTAGGGGGCAGCCGGGAGTTGGGGGCGTCTGGAGAACCATCCTAGGTGGACGCTTGCCGTTTGCAGTGCCTGGAAGGGTTTCCTCCGAAGATAGTTCTGTTGTAAAAGTTTTGCGAGTGTTTCTGTTTGACATCATCAGCTGGGCTCGGGAAGGAACCCTGAAGCTGCCGCTACTGAGCCGGGAGAGGTCCGGAGCGGCGCGACGACCCGAGCAGAGGGGAGGTCGCCGGGCTGTGCGCGTCTGTCTACACCGCGCGCTCCTCCCCAAAGCGCACGGCCCTTTGCGGCGCTGGTGGCGGCTGCAGCCTCTCACTGACACCAGAGGAGCTGGGGCCAGCAGAGTGAGGGCCACCAGTCCCCATGAGCTGGGGTGGGTGGAAATCGTGGCGAGCCGAGCTCCCCCAGCCCTGAACGTACTTGTGGTTATGAAATCAACCAGCCTCCAAGTTTTGACAGAACTGCCTGAGGCACGAGGGCTGCGATAAGTGGGGCAGCCGTGCGTCCGGGAAGAGGGCGCTGGCAGCGTGCAGAGGGCGCCCGGGGCAGTGTCACCCACTTGAGGGTGCGTGGGGAAGTCTGTTTTGGTGGGGGGGGGGGGAGCGAGTGCTTTATGTATAACCTAGAGGGGGACGCTTGCTGGGGCCAGACTGCGAGAGTTGGTGGCCTGGCGCTGGGTTTGTGTACTGAACGGGTGGGTGTACGTGTGTGCGTGTGCGCCTGGAGAGGCGTGTCAGCTCCTGAGCCAGTAGGTGTGCAGGCGGGAGGAGGGGGCCAGAGAGGTGCCGCCTGCCTGTTTGTAACACCAGGAGACCTTGGAAGGGACAGGGAAAGGTAATGGGAAGCCTGAGGGCTGGGAAGTTGCAGGACTTCCTGCATAGGATTTACCTAAGTTCCACGGACTTGAAAATGCTAGACCCATTGCCCTTCAGGGACAGAGGGTTGGAGGTGGTTTCCAGAACTCTCAAGAGACCTGCATCAGAGGACAAGGTTTCTAGGAGGGAGAGAGAGGGAGAGGGGGGGGGGAGAGAGAGAGAGAGAGAGAGAGAGAGAGAGAGAAAGAGAAAGAGAGAGAGAGAAAGAGAAAGAAAGAGAGAGAGAGAGAGAGAGAATGCTGGAGACCCGAACCCAAGTCAGAGCTGTGGATGTGAAATTCCTGGGGTGCTGCTGTCCATCATGGAGACTAGAAGGTGTCTGCGGTGTTTACTGGGAGAATCCCTGGCATGTGTGCCTGGGAAGCTACTCACCTTTCCTCTCAGATGTTGCGGCTGCTCTGTGCCCTGAGCAACTGGTGTTCTAAGCTAGTTTCCAGCTGGGTCACACTGGAAGTCCTTTCCCCTGGGGTGTGCCAAGGGATAGACCTTGGAGGTAACTAGTATTGAGACATTTCCAGAAATTAAAATGCTGGATAGAAACAAAATAAAATGATTTAGCAGACAGGATGGTTGGTTCCATCTTCTCTGTGATTGGGGATTCTGTTTCCTTTCAAGAAAAGCAAAGCTTAGTTATCCCAGGTTGGATTTCAAGGGGTCTCCTGTTCTTTACGACTCCCCTTCAGATGGGCTTGGAGAGGGCGCTTTGTAGCGGAAGCAGGTCCCATCCCTAGTCTCCTCTTCCACCCTTGTAAACTCGCCACTTCCCATTGGCCTGAGGAAAGTTGGTGAGTCAACACTCAGCTTCCCTTCTGGGGTAAATATATCATAGTGAAATTGCAGTTTGGGTCTCCCGAATGCCAGGGAAAGCCAGCCAACGCGCCAAAGTGTGAGACGAGTCTGTAAATGCAATGACAAAGTGCCGACATAAGTGCACTTTTTTCCAAACTGAGCATAATTTTGCCTTGCAAATATTTGTCTTAGGCAGAGTTTGGGAGTGCGTTTTTGATGATCAGTTTTTAAACAGCAGGCTCCGCATCATAAACCACTTAAAAAATGGACACCCAACACCTTCTCTGTGCTGTCTCTGGCGCCTGTGTTAACAGATGTTTATGGTGCTCGGGAACCTATGGGATTGTCGGCTGAGTATCTTGTGAGCTGAGGACATCGTGTTTAGAGCACAATGTAATAAATGGAGCCCCAGTTTGTGGCCTGCTTCTGCCAAGTGTGTGAAGTACCCAGTATGGAAACATATCTTGGTATCCGTCCAACTTGGCGAGCCTGTTTGGCTATCTGCTGGTAGGCATTGTTAACGTAAGGACGAATCTGGGTGAAACGAATACCACACAGCAGATTGTTGAGCTTAGAAAAAAGGCGTGGGTTATATTTTTGAAATCTGCTACCCTGAAGCTAAAGCTCCTCTGTCATTCCGCTGGTAAATTGCACAATTATGGAGATGTGGTTTGCTTTTTGAGAACAAATTTTTAAAAATATGTCAATAATAAAAATAACTTCTATTTCTTAGTGTGTTCATATGTCGATCCAAACCATCACTTTTTCTTCTTAAAAGAACCCTATAATCTCAAGACAACTGTAATAGAATAGCGATAAAATTTTTTTAAAAAAATGAAACAAGAATATACCTAAATAAAATAAAGAACAAAATTTAGTTAGTAAAAGAAAACCCTATAGTCTCTTTGGTAATGATTTAAATAACATGAGTGTTCAAATCACCTAATCACTTTGTGAGTCTTGAGTTGATAGGAATTGAAATTTGGAAAGACAGGAGTCAGCCCCCCACTGATTATGTAAGTGAGGCAAAACAGGATGCCTGTGTTCAAGTGATTTTTTTCAACCTGGAACAGTGTATATAATGTAAATAATGTGCCCAGTAAAATGGTTGACTGGGATGATGGCCAACTTTGGGGTTGGTCTATCTGGGATGCGATTTCCACGTCAGCACCTCTCTCCGTGAATGGACCAGCCCACCTTTTCTCAGATGGAATCAGATGGGAATCTTCCTCACTGGCCCGTCCCTTCTGGGAGAGATTCATTTTTAGAAAGTTCTGGCTTGTACTAAACCAACATTTTCTTCCACCCTTTGGCCTACTGCTCAGCTACTGAAGCCGCACACAATGCATCCAGTCTCTCTCCCCTGTAGGTACTATGTTTGAGGGCAAACATTATGTTCCTTCTTTCTGAATTCCTTCTGGCCCATGCTTATAGCCTTTTCTCACCCACATGGGTCCTACCCTTGTCTACCCTGATCGCTGTGCCCTAGATCCCACAGTCTCGTCACCTCACTCACCCTGTCTGAGACACAGATGTAAAGTCCTTCGTTCTGGACTCTCTACGTCTATTAAGGCAGCTTAAAGTTAATGAGCTTTTAAAGCCATCTTACTGCACTGTTTGCTAATTTTAAACCCGTAAACAAGATAACGACTCATTCTTTTCAGGTTATTAATCATCCATAGTCAAAACATGACATGATGATAGTTCCCGAACTTGTTGTTGTGCCCGAACTTTCTATAAATCTATGGAAAGTGTAATACTGTGAAAGTCCATTGACTTCTACATGTAATGAAAATAGTTACTTAATTTCTCTCTCAAAGGCTCCCAACCCCCCAAATACCAGATGTAAAATGTTCAAAAGACAAGCACATTGAAGCTGCATATTCCAGATGGGTGGAGCCGACCTTACAAGGTATTCTTTTCATGGACCTCATTGTGTCTGCTTCCATGAGCATGAGTTAGTGCTAGCAATCAGGCATTTACGAAAGGCTTGTTCTGTCTGAGTCTCGGAGTACATGCCATCTGTCCCTAAAGGGGGTCAAAGTACATCAGAATGAATTGCTTCCTCAGGCAACAGGGATTTATGATGTGCATACAGGACATGACTATTCTTCCTCTGGAGCCAAATAGCCTGCTAATGCCCCAGGGACATCCAAAGCAGGCGTGTCACAGCATCAGTACCAAGGAGGCTCTGGCCTCCTGTTGTGTATCTGGACCTAAGTCTGGCAAAGGTTCTGATGCTCCTTATTTCCCAAGCCCTGACCTTTGTGGAGGAAAGAAGTAAAGAGCTAGTATATACAGGGGGAGGGGGTGTGGTTCAAAAGCAAGCACTTCGGGGGTCCACTGGACCTCAGTTTGAATCTGAACTTTACCATTAGACATGCAAATTGTCCCCTCTGAAACTCACTTCTTCCTCTGTGAGAATTGTTATTCCTACTCTGCAGGGCTGAGTATAAACAACCTGTGTAACATGTACACAGCCTACTGCGTATTAGGACCTACCTGGTGTGACTGATTTCTCTTTTATGTATCTGTCTGGGGCTTCCTAACTAAATGATAAGTCTCCCTGCCACCAGCTGAGAATCTGCCACAGCTGAGACTCTTCTGTCTTCTTGCTAGAAATATTAATGGTTGATGATGATGAAAATGTTGTGGGTGTTTCTCTTCCTTTTTTTTCCCCAGCAAGTCTGGGTATGAAAGAAATGACTGTTTTTCTTGGCAATGAGAAAAAACAACCTGTAATATACATTGACTTCTGGGCCTGGCAGAAGCCCCCGCTCTGTGCATAGACCTTCAGTCAGGACAAGGAGCCAGGGACATTCCTGGGCTCACTGCTGAAACCGTCCCGGCTGCTCCCTCCTGTGTGTACTGTGAGCTGCTTCGTTCATCCCATTGCACTGTGGTCCCCATCCATGTTACATTTGCTCATTGGCCTTATTCTGTTCTCATACAGAGGCAGGAAATCATCAATGGTAAAGTGCATTTCTTTAATCCTCACCTGAGGATATGTTTATTGATTTGAGAGAGAGACAAACAGACAGAGAAGAGACAGAAACATCAGTCGGTTGCCTCCCCCATGTGCCCTAACAGGGGATTGAATCCACAACCTTTTGGTGCATGAGATGATGCTCCAACCAACAGGTCTACCCAGCCAGGGCAATAAAGTGCATTTTTAAGTTCAAAATTTTATTTCATGACTCCCTACTTCCTATACACTGCCCCTCCACCAAATTACAACAGGCCCACTGACAAGTACTGGCACATTTCCAAACCAGAGTTCTACTTTGAAATGAGGAACCCCAACATTAGGATGGCACAATCTTCTCCTGGCTCCTTTGGCGTTGCTTGACCTCTCTGAGAACACCTGTTTCATTCATGTTTAGTTTCACAGTCTACTGTTTACATGTTGCCTTCCTTTCTAGGCTGTGGGTTGCTCAAGAACAGGAATAAATATTCATTTTTATATGTTTCTACTCCATTGAATGCCGTAGACTCTGCAGGTGTGGAAAGGGTGTTGGTTGAATTAATGTGGAATCTTAAATAAGTTGATATCACTTATTTAACACTACACACCAATTTTGAACGTAAGCATCAATTTTTTTTAACCAATTAAGTAGAAGGGACCAAAATGTAATGGCAAAGGTGCTTCCAGCTGCCATTCAGAAACGACTCCAGTTCATTGTGATCTGAAGCAGAAGTTCTGGAGCCGTTTCCTTTTGTTGTTGGTGCTTTTGCTTTGAGCTGAAGAAGACTCTGTGAAGAAGACGCTTGAAAGAAGGCTGACAGCGCGGCTCACTGCTTCATCTCTGCTGCGTTCTCCGGTGCTTCTTTTGACCTTCTCAAACAGGCGAGTGAAGCCTTAGATCAGGCACCAATTTCACTCAGTAATAATTCATAACAAGGTGGTAATTTTGTCAGCAGTTACTGAGCTGTGTGTTCTTAATTAGCATCTAAACTTACCTTCAAATAGTCCATTCCAAAATCAGTAAGTAATTTCTGCTACAGAGTCCTTCAAACTTACAGATGTGTTTATGGCTTGGATCAGGGCTTGCTTCTTGTGTCATTGACTAGGGTCCCGTCTGTTTTCTTTAGAATGATAGCATTATACTCCCAATGAACTGGACTCCTTGGATTGTGGATGGGTGCACCCAGGAACAAGTCTGTCTCTAGTTGGTGGAGCTTCCCCGTGGAAAGTGTACACTAGGTCAGATGCTCACTTCACAGAGTCAGGTGCATCCTTGCCTGGTCAGGTCCTCATTTGACATTAGAACAAAAAAGAGTTTGCAAAACTGAACAGGTGCTTTCTGTATTATCTGTGGTGGACCGCCTGCTATGCTAGGCATTTACTGTGGCAATGTTTTGATTGTTGTTTATAAAATGAAACATTTAAAGTAGTATATAACCTAAAAACCTAAGAGAGGCATCCCTCTTCGTTCCTATTAGACATACGATAGAGCCATAAGTCCAAAGAAAAACTGGCTTAGAATGTACTTTATCCTAAAAAGCATCATATCCATCTTTTCATAATCTTTGAGCTGCTGTATCAAAACAAGTAGAGAATAACTGTTACCAAGCAGTCATACAGCAGATGGCCCCACTTGAGTTTGATGAGGGCTAGAGAGAGAGACCTCAGTTGGACTTCCAGTTTTGATCGCCACTGGCCAGGAAAGCAGCCTTTGTCCTTGGTCAGTACCATGGCGTGTGACCCTAATTCACCGTTACCAACCACTTCTCTAGAGGACTTTGAGCTCTGTTACCATCATCCCAGAAAACCTCAGTCAGACAAAGCAAAGGGAAGAACAGCGTGGCAAAGCCTATGTGAGTGATAAGTTGCGGAAAGAGATCTGAAGACAGGACCTCTGCAGAGGCTTTTTTTCACTGGGGGCAGAAAAAGAGGCCGGGATCCCTGGGCAAGATGATGACGAATGACACAGTGGATACCTAGCAGGTCAGAAAGTTAGAGAGGAGCAAGAATGAGGTAGAGTGATTTCTCCATATTAGCAGTCAGCGTAGCATCTTGTTTCCCTTAGAGACGTTGGCAAACAGCCTGTCTTGTCGTAGAGTAGATGTTCAATTAACATTTCACTGGAGACCCTGACGTGGAATAAAACACAGAGAGAAGCTGGAGTGCTGGCAATATGTATGTGTGAGCTGAGGGCAAAGAGATGTGGGTACGATCAGGTAAGAGGTGGGATCGAGGATCAGAAATTCAAACTTGGTATTATTCTCCTTAGACTGATGATAGCACCCAAATGTGATGGCCGTCTTTCCACAGTGGGTCCTGTTCGGGGCCTTGGAATCATCTAGAAGTTTTTAATATTTGAAGCAATGGAGACATATTTTGAATTTTTTGATTGCACGCAGTAGGACTTGGTGTGCCCCTTATCATGAAATTTTAATTCTTTTGCTTTTATCCTATGAAGTTTAGTGTTTTTATTTATTCTGGGATGTATAGACTATATAAGAATTAATTATGCCATTTGAAAAGTACTTTGAAAATCACTTGGGAAAAGAGAGTAAATAAGATTTTTTAATCAGCTCATAGAATGTAAGTTTGGCCAAGCCAGTGGTATTTTGGGGATCACTGTGAAAAATCAAAGACAGAACACATGTTTGTTGAGCTACTGCTGTGTTCCGGGAACGTGCTGGACACTCTGGGGATAGAAAAGCACTATAAGACACAACCTGAGACTTTGGGGCCGAGCATTCAAGCTAGGAAGGCAACACTAGTAAAATACGTGGCACGATTGTGGAGCAGTTGACAATTGTACGATTCAATGAAAGAGTCTGTTACCAATTATAAATGCGATATTTATTTAGAGAGAAGGGAGATCTGTTTGGGCTGAAGTGTTAGGGGAAAGGATTTATGGGCATAGTGGATCCTGAGCCAGGACATAAAATATGGTACATTTTTTGGATAGGTTGGCATTTTGTGTGAAAAGGTTGGGAACTAAGCACCAGGAGGCACGACTGGAGCTCACCTGGGCAACTCATACCACGGCAGCAGGCCGGGTATGTCAAGCAGCGGGTTGATTTCCCACCAGAAGCCCTTCTCACCGCCCACCATCGATGCTGCATATGGGTCCTCCCTTGGGTAGGACCTCCCGATGCTGCTGCATTGGCCACGCTGAGCCAAGTCCTTGCCGGGGGGTGAGGACTATTGCAGGATGTGTCTGCATACTTTTCTTGTATGGACATTCTAGAGATTCAATTTTAAAACTTCTTTCTGTAACAGTATTCCAACAGGTCTACTGAAGATGCCAACAGTATGGCTTCCTTTCAAGAATATGATCTTCAATAGATGCTACAATGGTGGGATTGGCCTGGAACCCACTCCTCCCTCCGCCCTTCCTGCCACACACTAATACCGACAGTGCTGGCTCGGCAGAGCCATAGGGCCTCATGGAATTGGAGGTCATCCTCCAAGGATCTCAGCCACGCACTGCCTCTCTGCTGGGGCATTTGGATACAGTTCTTACAGGACTGGAAAGAGGGATAGGCTTTTGGTGCCTAGAATCAGGGTGCTCGATTTCTGTAAGGCCAGGGACAGTGCCACACAAGGGACAATTGCACTGCTTCAAGGGCCAGTGGACCCTGTTGAAAATTGAATCCAACAGCCTCAGTTTATTCACAGTGAGGCCATGGGAGCCCCTGAGAAAGGACAAGACTTCCCGGGGATAAAACCTTAGGTGACAGAGGGAGATCGAGAACCTGGTTCCCCTGGCTGTCTTCCCAGGGCACTTCTGTCTGTCTGACTGCATTCCCACCACAACAGGGCCTGGAGCCCTGGAGGAACATGCCGTTTATCTCTGTCACCGTGCTAACTACCTGAGACAAGTGACACCGGACCAGCGGTCCTTTTCCCCGGGAGCACAGGGTTTGCCTGTGAGCTGGGGCTGGCTGGTGCCCTCGAGGTGTCAGCACTGTGACAGCCTGCAGGTAGGCTGACCTTCTGGAAAGGGCCCAGAGCGGGCTTTGGAATCCCACAGATCTGGCCCGTCTGCTGGGGTTTGAATCCAGCTTTGACGCTCACCACCTTGAGGGTCTCAGCAAGTTAATTCAACCCTCTGAGCTTTATGTGCAAAATGGGGGTGAGACTCTTACCTTGCTAGGCTGCCATGGCTCAAGTGAGTCGAAACCATGCCTGGCACATGTCGGGCGTGCGGAAGGAGGTGACTCCCCGCCGCTCCCTTTTGAGAGGCTCTGAGGGAGGACTTAAAACCTCCATGCCTAAAAGATCCACCAGACACCAACTGCTACTTTTTCCCCTCCTTCTTTTCTAGTAAACCAAAGTTGCAGCTTTAATGAGTCCCCAGTTGTTTCTTTGGTCTGTTTTATCCAGCCCCCAGTGTGAGAGTCCAGCTGCCTGTGTGCACCGGCCCGAAGAACTGCCCGAGCAGGAGTTTGTAGGACAGAAAGAAAAGTAGTTTAATATTGAATGGGCCAACCCAGTGACGGGGAACGTATGCTCTGAAGACCCGATTCCCCAAGGCCTGTAGGTTACAGATGCCATCGGGCAAAAGCACAAGATGCTGGGTTCGGGGTTCGGGGTCGTGCTGGGAGCGGATGGGTCAGAGGTGAGGTAAGGTAGTAAATCATTTCTTCAGGTCTTGAGGACAGCTCTGGCCTCTGCTCCAGCACTCCTCTGTTGGGTGTCATCGGAAAGTAGCTGGAGGGCCGTTCCACCTGAGACATTACTTAGGTTAAGAGGTAATCTTTAGCCTGCAGAGGTCTGGACCTTGTGACCAGTAGTCAGGTGCAGGCTGCTCTGCTGCCTGGCTGGTTGCTGATTTTTTATATAAATATATGGAGGGGGGAGGGAGGGGGAAGGGAAGGGTGATTTCTAGTGCTAGGATTTAAGGCAAAATTTAGTCCAAGTTATAAGGACCCCTGGTTTCATTTGAACTATTGAAATTTCCCACTTTCAGAAGAGTGCTGTCCAGAGTTTAATTTCTTGTGACTTCTCTGTCAGGGCACCTAGACTCTTGCCCTACAACAAAAATGCAAGGAACATCAGATGATTATTGGTGATTTAGGACGTTTGGATTAAAAAAATCAACCCCGAAAGCCCTTCCTAGATATATGTGTTTGTAAGAGATACTGCTGTCTACCAGTGATGGGAGACCTTCTTTACACAAGGGGATACTTTGGGCAGGTTAAGGGGCGATCAGATGTTGGCCAGTTGGGGTGACGGGGGTTGCAGTGAAGGCTTTCTTGGTAAAGAGCAGCCTGTGATGATGTTCTAGAGGACCTGAGAACCCAGAGGAGGCCACACCAAAGCTTGTGGGTGTTTGGGTCCCTATTAGGGCGACCTTCCCCCAAGGAGGTCATGCTGTCCCAGGACAGAGCCTATTTTAGCACTTGTCACTGTCTGATATTATCTTGCTTATTAATTTGTTTTCCTGGTGTTTGTCCATCTCCACTGAAAAAACGTCAGCTTCCTGAGAGTAGAGACTTTTTCTACTTTGTTCTCTTTTTATCCCGTTGAAAATCCTTACTAGGTTCTGGTTGAATGAATGCATGCATGCCCATTAGTAGTTGCTGGAAGCTTTTGTTAGCAATCTTCCTAACCTTTGTTTCCCATCCACACATTCAAAAATGTGTGGCTTTCAAGTGTCTCAGTTCCCAGTGCATTTATAATTTGGTGAGATTTCTCCGTGAGATGGAATGTGGGGCTCTTTCCAGGGACCGCAAATAATCCAGGACAGCTGTAGTATGTCCCTGTCAATGAGCGGGAACTGACAGACTCAGCAGCCACCTAACTCCATCAGCGAACACAGTCGGGAGTGATGTCTTGGTTTGGATTTCTCCCAGAAGCAGACCATGACACCAGGATTCAGGTAGAAATTGACAGAGGAAAGTGACATGAGGCAGAGACAGGAGGCAAGAATGGGCACGTGTTGAAGCACGTTACAACCTAGACAACTGGAGTTCATGATCTTTCTGGAGGGACGTTGGGAGTCCAGGCTAAACACACACCTTAGACTCCTCTCGCCCCAGGGTGGACGAGTTTGAATATTTACCCACCAACTTTCACCAGCCAGTAATTCCTGGGCACTCATGCTGAGCAGGGCAAAGCAGTCTCCAGATGCTAGAGGGAGCCTCGGACAAGGAGATGCAGGTACTGGGATTAGAATTAGGTGGTGTGAAGTGGCAGGGGTGAGGAGATATGGTTGGAGAATGGACAGGCAGTTTGCATTGGATAATAATAAGTTTTTTTTTAAGTAGACTTTTTATTTGGGACTAATTGCATATTTACAGAAAAGTTGCAAAGATGTCAAGTTTCTGTATATGCCTTGACCAGCTTTCCTTAATGTTAATGTCCAGAATCATGGTAGACTTGTGACAATGAGACAGTGTAACACTGTTCACCAAATTCCAGACTTTATTCAGATTTTCTCAGCGTTTCCACGTGTGTCTTTTTCTCTGTCTCAGAATTCACTTCAGAATATCACATCGCCCTTCATTTTACGTTTTTAACTGCTGTGCAGACATTTTGACCCTCTCCTATGTTCAGCTGACTGGTCTGGTCACTAGATAGTGCTCTATGAAAATACAGCCATAGTGACGCCCAGCATCACGGTGGACACAGGGTATGTTCGCAAACAAAATTCCCCCGTGAAAGCGACAGTAAAAACAAAACCCTGCTCGGCAGGCGTACGTGTCGCTGAGCCTCTATCAGTTAGCTGAGATGTACTCATAACGGTGTGATGACTTAGAAGGATTTTGGCTTTGAACATGTGTCCTAAACATCAAATGGGAAGCAAGACTCCGGAAATCAGACACAACCCGGTCCCTTCAATATGCCTAGTGTTGCTTGTGCATGTCACATTTAATCCTGCTATGAGTGCCATGGCCTTGAGGACTCTAGACAGATGAAGGAATGAGACTCAGGGACATTAAGTCACTTGCCCAGAATTCGCAGGTGGGAACGGACACAGCAGAGGTTACAACTTGTTTTCTGACTTCGGAGCCTACACTCCTAACCCTATAGTCAGTCACTCCCACTCTCCTCTACTTGCCCACGCCCATTTGTGGTGCCATTGGCTAGACACACCATCTTTACTAGTCTGTACTGTCAGAAGGCAGCAGACATGGACGTCTGGTGGATTTCACGATGATCTGGATAGAGTGTCAGCCTCGAATCTGTGGGTTGTTTGCAAAGCCTCCCAGTTTTGGTAAACCTGCTATCTTGATGTGCACATACACTGACCACAAAGCTCTTCAGAAAGTCGCCCCTGTGCGAATAGTCAAGTTTTGATACAAGGCTAATGGAAGCAAGACTGTTACCACTACAGAGCAGAACACTGCTGTTGTATAATAATTTATACATTTTGTTATTCTGTAATGTGTTTGAGTTTGGGTAACTGACCCCATTGCTCAGTTTTTCCATAGTTACCGTTTTTTGTGTGTTTTTTTAAAT